>KZ270045.1:26467-40724 GCA_002249935.1 Onchocerca flexuosa
AATTTGAATTTGATTCAACGAAAAAGAGCATCTAGAATAATCAAAGAGAAGAAAAATTAGGAGAAATTATTATGAGAAGAAAAATCTCCATTTCTACATCAAAAAATGAATGTTTTTTTCAGGAATTTTTAAGAAATTCTACGACAAGAGCGACATCATGCGTCATATTGATACATAGAGAATGAATTGACCTTGGAACTCTCATGTAATTCTCCTTGATTAGCCAGTGAAAGGCTCATTAAAAGTTCGCAAGGATTCTACTGGATGTTCTAACAATTAACCTTATCAATAAAGTAATTTCGAAAAGGAAAAATCATCACATTTTCATTGCAAAGGAACTATAATAATGCGAAACTTAACCAAATACCTTTCTTAGGTCAATGTCAGAGTGATCTTTAATCAAAAGGACAAAAATTTTTGAATTATAACTATAGATAAGCTGTAATTTTAATTTGCCTGTAATATATTTTAATGCAATTATCCCAACAATATCCGGTAATTTATAATTAGGGTTGCCGAAATAATAATTAGTTGCACATGATCTCAACATGCATTCATTAAATAATATAAATTCGTAATTGCAGTTGTATATCAATTTTCCCACGTATATATCTCCTGTCAACAATCAATTTATTTTCATAATAATCGTCACTCTTGAGAGATATCAGATCCTCGATCCCATAATGCTTTCTCTTTAAACTTATAAATACTAATTTATAGATATTTGGGTTAATATTGAATATATGCCATTGCTTTTAAGATTTCATATTTGTGATCTTCCATCATTTTTTCCTCTTTACAAGATGCATCTGAGAGAAAAGTCCGTACACTACTTGAGATGTTACCTACTTATCAATGGTTTATCAAGATTTTAAATACCTTTTCCAATTTCTGACGTACCACTGATGCTCGATAATGGGTTTGTATCATGATAATGACTGCTCTCAGCAATCTATAACGACGCTGCGCTGCATAGCGACGAAATGCAGTTTGTATGCATATTGTAGCACGATGCATTTGAAGATATTTTATGCGCCTGTACACCAGAAATGCACGAGTATAAAGCTAAAAGACATTCCAAAATTGAAACAATTTTAAATCGATTAAAATTTAATTTAATGAATTTTAGCCCTTTTCCATGAAAAATGAGGTAAAGTTGGAATAAAAATAACAAATACATGGAAAACACCTGAATCCTGAGTAATGATTCTTTAATATGCTGATATTTTTTGCGAGAGATGTAGCCTTTCCAAATCTTCTGGATCATAACTGCTGAATTTACCAATTTTTCATGGAGTACTCTTTCTAGCAAAGCTACTTGTCCAGTTCGAAAAAATATCTTTGTCTTACCCAAGGCATACATTTTATTCTGCAATCAGTAGCACTATAATTAAGACGCATAATTAAAAAAACTTACTTATTGCAATTAGTAGAACTAATAATTAAGGAGCATATAATTAAGAAAACTTATTTTTGTAAAGAAATTAATTAAAGTGTGTCAGAATTCAATTATGAAATTTCAAATCATCAAATATAGAGTTTAAAATTTGTTCATACAAAAATGATTGTGATTAACAGGAAAACCAGAAATAAGTAGTTTTAAGCAAGAGCAAAGTAAAGCCCTTCGTCTTCAGAAAATTATCTGAATTTTTTTTTTTTTTTTTTTCGTTATTTGAGATGCAGAAATGAACTTTTTTATAGGCTAAGGATTGCCAAAAGTGGCATTTTCTCCGAAAGAAGATATGAAAGATAATGATTTTGAAATGAACTGAATACAAGCATGCAACAAAACTTACTTCAAGAAATTTACTACAAGCTTTTTCTGCAAAAATCTTTGGTTCTTCAAGCCATAATTTTTTCTCGGGATAAAGAATTCGGTATCTTCGAGCAAAATCTTCATATATCCATCTGCAAGCAGACTGCAATTAATGATAAATGTGAATAATTTAAGAAAAAGTAAATCTTCTGTTACAGTTATGTAAATACTTACCAAAAAAAAAGGAAAAGGTAAACGCTTTAATATTTTTTTAAACATCTTCAAAGAAGTAATTAACTTCATTTTGCTTCTGGTTTGATGAGAAATTCAATTTTATCGTAATTTAAGCATTATATAAGATCACACAACTCGTGAAAAGTACACGCATCACATATTATGTCATAATTCATACCTTGAAGGATAGCCAGCAGCAGATATACGAACTGTTTCCAGAATTCCGCAAGCTCGCAATTGCTGAATGGCTCGTTTAGGTCTAAATGTAAATGGCAACTTTTCATCATTCGGCTTGATGCAACGTACATAATGTGGACGTGTGGTACTCAGTACCGCCATTAATTCGCGCAATGAATCTCGAAACTGCAAAGTGGGTTTAAATAATGAATCAGAATTAGGTCAGATCAGTGTCGAATTCAGATTTAATTTCCATCCGCACAGAATTTCTTTAGAAATAACTTGCCCAATGACGCCGTTAACCTCTTTCATTTTAATAATGCAATATTTTTAAAAACAAAATTAATTATCATATGAAACTTTTGCTTTTTCTCGTTTGAATGGCTCAAAGTAAACGATGAAAAGGTCTCACTTCTCTTATTCTCCCTATTTGCTGATTTGAAAAAAAAAAAAAAAAAAAAAACAGTATTCAAAGACAATAAAAAGTTAAGGACGTAAAATGATGAATTTTCATGACAACTGATCGTTATGATAACAAAAACGAAAGGACATCAAAACATATCCATATTTGTTCGACAATTCATGTGATAATTAAAAAGTGCCGCAAATTTAATAAAAGACGACAAATGTAACTGTAATATACCTGGAAAGAGACAGATTTCTTTACTGAATTTTTGATGTTGGATATAGGAAAGTTACTTCCATTTCCTACTGACTTCTTGTCATTTTCAACATCCAGTATTTCACGCATTAAATTAAACTGAAATCGAAATTAAAAGTAGACTGACAAGTTTATCAAGAAATATCAAAGTGCTATTTCATGTCATTTAATTATGTTAAATGCAATAAAATATTATCTTTAAAAAATACTAAAAGGCTGGACTAAATCAATACTCAATGATAGAGGTACTTTAAGGCACTTAATATTTGAAGATTAATAAAATGCAAATAGATAATCAAAATAGCAATTTTTCAAATAAATTAATTTAATAGCTATTTCTATTTGCTTATTTGTTATTATCTGTTTATTCATATTACTGTTACTGACCTTGCTTTCCTTCATAACAGTCATCAGCTGTTCGCTTACTGTATCCTTATTCTTTGCCAAGAAACCATCAACATTATAAATAACATCGGCAGCAAAATGTTTGATTATGAATGTTGGATTCTGAGAAGAGAGAAATACTTCAGAATAAAATATTCCAAATCCATTAAAAATGTCTCCATAATATGACATTTTAAATCATACCTTTATCTTCGATAATTGGAAATGTTGCGTTTTTTTGAGCGATTGACATATACGTAGCTTCTCCAGCCAATCTCGATCAGTTCCATGCCCTATCTGAATAAGATTACTTTTATGTTATTTAAATTTTATACAAAATCCAAAATCTTGTTCTAATTATTTGTAAATATCTCAGAACATTCCACTACAAGAAAGTATCCAGAATAACATTTCATATAAAATGAGTTTCAAAATCATGAATGCAGAAGTAAATAATATATAATTTACTTTTAATTAATAAATCGTCTTTATTTATACTTATTTCAATTTACTAACTTCACTCTTTATAAAATTATTACCTATTATTATGGAAATCTCTTTGAATACGATGAAAACCGTACCTTACACTGCTCATCAAGGTAATCGATAATGCCAGGTTTGCCCTCTATCAAATCAATACACGGTTGATTGTCGTAAAAATCAATCCGTATCCAATCAATTTCCTCTTGTTCATATTCCGATTGCTCAAGTTTGAATACATGCTAAAGTTTCATTGAAAAGATAAAGACATCAACTAAAATTTCTATGAACATCTTCTTCTTGTTTATCTCATCTTAAATTTTTTTATTCCTCCTTCAGTAAGACAAACCACATTCAAGCCTTTAAATTTCGAGTTTCTGGAATTTTTTAAAAACTTTTCACAATTTTTTTTTTCATTTTTACTAGTTATCTCTATTAGAACATAATAAAATTATTTATTCCGTATTTTATAAAATTATTTCTGTGTACTGATAGCAAGAGCTCTCTGTGTGCAATATATTCAAACAAAATAAAAATTTCACCAATTACAACTAAATCCCAACAAAGCAAAGCAAAATTACCAGTTAGGTAAAATCAAAAATACATAGAACCTGAACATAATTATTTATGAAAAGATGTTTAGAGCTAACTTGACAAAATTGCTGCTGAAGCTTTTCATTCGCATAATTAATGCAGAATTGTTCGAAACTATTAACTTCCAAAGTTTCAAATCTGCAATGAGTATAAAAGTGGACAGAAACTTTTCACTAATAGAAAGAATTGGCATAAAAAAATTCGAAGAACATTTTTCTTAAAACCTTAGGTAAATTAAAAATTATAAAATTCTAACTTCTCAAAATAAATTGACTAACCCGTAGATATCGAGAACACCGATAAATCTTTCTGTGCTCTTTGACTTATTGTTTTTCATTTGTTCTCCCAAAACTTCATTTATTTTCGAAACTAGCCAAGCGAATGCTGCGGCATAAAGTATCTTAACTAACGCATCTCGACGTTCTATTGCCTTTAAAATTATAAGATTCCGTTTAAAAAAAAAGTCAGAAGTTTTTGAATAAAAAAAATTTAAAAAAAAAGCGAACTTCAGCAGTGGTCAATGGTTTTCGAACGGATTCATCGCCAGCAACAATTTCTCGAGCAATTAACCATCCACATAAATCATCCTTTTTCACTTCATACATCTTTTTACATAGTTGATTGATTGCATTCAAAGTATTTTGCTTAAAAAAACGAAGAATTAAACAATTTAAAAGTTATAAATAAGTGGTTCCACGAACTTTTCAGTGTTTCATTAATTTAAAGTTTTGTTATTAGGAGATCTCAACCAAGTTGTTCCAAAGAATGCAAATTTCAATAACTTTTTAGATTTCAAATTTTTCGCAAGATAATCTAACACACTGCAATATTCTATAGTATAAAATGGCAAATTCATAAAAAGAATAAAGTGAATGCAAAGTTAGATTTATTTCAAACCTTGTAACATTACATCACGAAATTGAAAGTAAAAAAGCAATTATTTCGAAATTAACAAATTAAATTTATCTAACTAAATTTAAAGAATTCGAAGCTTTCGATAAATGAAAAGATATGAAGAAACATTGTTTGTAATAGAATGCCATCTATCGAGAATAAATATTCTTCAAATATTTCTTTCAATTACTTACATCAATTCTTGCATATTCATCGGGCCCATCAGTGAATCTGATATTACCAAACAGAAGGAGGCCTGCAAAGAAACGAAATATTGCCTTCTTCACATCAGTTGAGATCCGAAGAAGATCTAATGCAGAGACTGTTTGTAGGAAATCGTTTCGATCATCGATTGATTCTATTTCACCACTATTTCCTTGAGCAGTATAAAAATATGAACGCCAATCTTCTGTAACATTTCTTTGCAATATTCCGGAAAATTAAATAAGCTAATAAAACAAAAAAGATTAGTCAATCGAAAGTTTAATTAGGAAAGTAAAAAGAGATTACAACTTGATTTATCAAAAAACATTCAGTGATTCGAATTCATTAGTGATTCTCCTCTTAATTTTGCCATCATAAACACAATAATTTTTCTAGTATTTGGAATATACTGAGACAATGAAACAAGGTCAAAGACTGGAATCCCTAATTATACCTTCTCTCATGGCACACAATATTGTTAACTGATGAGAAGAAAATATAAGATAAAGTATCAAACTTTTACCCAATTCGAGATCTTTCACAAGAATATGAGATCTTGATGCACAAAGTTGATAAAAAATGTGATAGTTTCGTTCGTTTTCTGCCTAAAAATATTTTTATTAAAACTAAAATTAAAATCAAAATTTAAAATTAATTTTTAAAAAAATCAAAAGTGGAAATGATGACAGTTAAGATTATAGTGGTGATTAGGAAACATCAATGGCCTAATAATCAAACTGTAGTACTGCTCTGACAACTGCTAAATTTTAATCAAGTTCTGTATTAATTTTCAAACTTTATTAACCTGAAATACAACACGACTTTTTTCCAATAAATAAGTTCTCATCGCCGCACCAGCAATACCGAAACGCTCACTGAAGTCAATTTGTATGTATTTTCCAAAACGAGAGGAATTGTCGTTTCGGATTGTTTTCGCATTTCCGATTGTTTCCATGATTGGATTTGAAGCGAGAACGCGATCCTCAATGCCTGCTGCTATCGGTCTGTTACTGTATAATTTGCTTGATGACGAACAAGTTACTGATGCCAGATACCTAGATTTTATAACAAATTTAGAAATATATTCTTGCAATTCAAGAATATCTTTTGGACAATAATATTTTTTACCTCATGACAAATTTGGCAGAAACTGTTTTGCCAGCACCAGATTCACCACTAACGATGATAGACTGATCTTTGCCAAATTTCGATAGATCGAAAAATGCTTCTTCCGCAACGGCATAAATATGAGGGTCAAGTTCTCGTACTTGTTTGCCAACACCACGATAAACCTATATTTAAAACTTCAATGACTAGCCAAAGAAATGTAAAAAGATGATATATCTGATAATCATTCTAGAAAAATATTTTGAAAACACAATTAATCTATTTCATAAGAAACTTTTGCTACTTTTTAACTTCAAAGTTCTGTTTGTATATTGAATAAAAATGTAGTACCTGTATGACATCATCGCCGTAGAGTTGAGAGCAATTTACGTATGGATTAATAGCTACTAAAACAATACCACAATAAGTATAGATTGCTTCACGTTTAACGAATCGAAAACTGAGATGATTGAGAACGGCAGGTTCATGCAGGTAACTCAATGTTGTTAAATCATCGCAACCAAGCAAGATATCTGGATTTCGCAAGAATGGAAGTTCTTCAGACTCTTCAAATTTAACTTCTGTAACCTAAAAGTTGCTTAACTATGCTGAATTTATAAGAAATGAAACAGCTGTTTATTAATGCAAAGGAATTACTACACGATCATGAAGTAAACGAAAAGTACAAGTGTAACTTACTTGTCCATCTTCTAGCCGTATCCTAGTTTGTGAAGTAAATTTGAAATCATTCACTAACTCGCCACCTATCCATACTTTTTCTGGATCCTTTAGCCATATACGTGTACCTATGAAATATAAATAAAAGTAAAAAGGTAAAACCTAATGCACAATCTTTCAAATTTATCGACAGTTAAATCCTTTCAGCATTCTAAGAATTTAAAAAATAATTTAAATTTTGAAGAATTCTATAAAAATGCTATACGTTTTGTTCTTGGAATAAATGATATCTAAGTTTGCTAAAAATTTGAATTAAAAGATTGACTTAAAAAACGCACCTTTTTTATAATTTTCAATCGGAAATAGCTTTCCTCGTCCAAGAGTTGTAAAACCATTCATCAGCCAGCCGAATGATGGATTATGAAAAACTGATAAAATCAATTGATATCAGTTTGTTAGGAAATAATTTCAAATCTAGAACCAAACAAAATACAGAGGAAACAGATGCAACGTACAAGAAGCGATCGATCGCGACGAAATTGATAGAATCACTTGTTATCATCTTATCAGTTCGAAAATCATATGCATTTGTGAAATAGTACCGAGAAAAAATAGCAATATAACAAGGAAACAATGTAAAAACTTGCAAAAGAGATTTAAATTGCAAAAAAAAAAAAAAAAACTGTTAGTGTAAGAGTAAATTAAAATTCAAATTTAATTAATGAGAAATCCCAGAATCCTACAGGAGAAATTAAATTCGAGATTCCCTTTACAGAAGTGAATTAATCATGAAAGTTGACATCTCCAGTAGAACAAGCAATACCAAGGGAAGCAAACAGTACATTTCGAAGTCCTGAATGTTCCATTTGACAACAAACAATATAAAAAGATTCAGGATAGAAGTTTCTGGAAATAAAAATGAAAGAAAACAATAGTTGAAAGGTCAATTATCAAATATTGTCAAAAATTAAACTCCGTCAAGTTCTTATAAAAACAATGCTAATATTTTAAATGTGAAGAAAATAATCATTCTATTATAATACCTATTCATCTTTTGAAGAATTAGAAAAGGTAAGAAAGAAAAAAAAGGACTAATCGACCTTAGTTGATCAATCGGTTGTGGGCAGACTGTGACAGGTCAATTAGTTGTGGACAGACTATGACAGGTCAATTGGTTATGGATAGACTGTGACAGGTCAGCCGGTTATGGACAAATTTTGACAGGTCAATCGATTGTGAGCAAACTGTGACCAGGTCAATCGACTGTGAAATTGTGACAATCTTACAAATTTACATATAACGAAAAATGAGGCTCGTAGAGAATGCATTGTTTGTCTTCATTGTTTGCACCGATATGGCTGACACGATAGATACTAGGAGGCGATCAAAGATCATTAACCTCTGCATTATTGTCCACAAATAATAAATAGGCCGTAAAAACTTATTTTGTGAGATGACTGAATTGAAATTGATGGGTAGTGGACAAAGAATCCCCTCAAGGACATAAATGAGGAAAAAAAGAAAAAGAAAAAAAGGAGAAATTGGAAAATCGAGTTGGAATTGCCAAGGAAAACAACTTCTGTTGTCTTTACCAAAGAAAACCTGTTTTTGAAAAAAAAAAAAAGATTAACGAAATCATTCGATTGTCGAAAATACTGGAATTAAAAGAACTGGTGAACGGAAGTTCGAGAGTGAAGTGTACTAAAAGCTTACGTAAATCGCATTTCATCTCGCAACTTCTATTAGAGTTTGGAACTTTTTAGTGTTTTGGATAGTTTGAAGAAAGCACTTGTTTTGTGGTTTTTAATGTTACAAAAGTTGACTTATTTTGTTTTTTAATCGCTGAATTTCCTCAATTTAATCAAGAAGAAAAAAGTTTCCGCTGGTCGCAGAATACTGTCGCAATTTCATCAATTCGTTAATTTGATTGATTTTTCTATTTGGTTTGTTATCCGTTTCATTTTTTGTATTTTGATGAAAGACGTAAAACAGAATCATATCGTAAAACAGGTTGCAACAACTACTATTATTTCAAAATACGCTCTGAGTAGCTAAAGTATGAAGTATAATTTGATGAGAAAGGATGAAATTTGTCGTCAAATTTTAAAAAAAGCACACTTTCCAAGTTTTATTTTAATATAAAATCGGTAGTAGTAAATATCGATTATAGTAATTGCGGAAACACTTTGATATTAGAGAGAAAAGTTGTAATAGCAAGTTACAGTTAGATTAATATAAATAAGTTTTTCGAAAAGAATGAAAAAAAATTTTTAAATTTAATAAATCATATAGAAGTATTCTCAAATCATTCCCAGATCAAAATTTTTAATTAAAATTCAGGAAAATACAAAATTTGAGACTTAAATTTTCAGCTTGTCTTAAGTATTTACTTTTTATATTCATTTTCAGTAAAATAATTAATGTTGCCTAATACAATGAAATTAATTGGAAGATGAAGATGAATTAGTAGCATACTTTCGAGAATCAATCAATCACAAAATAGTAATTGTGTTAATGAAGGGAACTAAATGTAATTAAAAAAATGAAATGGTGAAATTTGATTTGATAAAGCCATCAATAAATAAATGATTGGCAGGATGATTCATCTCCTGGTAATGTGTCATGATCTTGCAAAAAATGAATCAGTTACCTTGGAAACGATTGTTCAATTGCCGGCATTTTTACTTCCAGAAATGAAACAACTGCTCAAGCAGCACTTTTTTCCAATAACACAAATGAATATGCAAAAATTAGGTAAATTTCAACAAATTTGGAAGTAAATTTTCGATTGAAATTTCTCTTCATTTCAAGCTATTATTTAATTTTCTCTTAAAAGATGATAAAATGTCGATAAATAATCTTAACAGCATGAAAGATAGGCAAATGATAAAGGTCATCAGCAAGCAATTGTGAACGATTATTCACAAGAAACTAAACGTTGGAATTTGATACTGTCTGCTAAAGAATGAGAAATCGTCGACGTTGTTGATGCTATAAATTGAAAATCAAAAGTAAGAACTTCTATAATCACTTAAAAAAACACAAAAAAAAATATATATAAAAAAAAAAGCAATCAAAACATCAACATAATACAATCCACGGAACAAAGAAAATAAACGAAAGTCGTGGAATTCGGAATTCTAAAAGTTTTTGAAGAATGAAAAAAAGAAAATTTGTCGAATTGCGGCAAAAATCGCTGAATAAAGAGCAAAGCAACAGTTAATTAAAAATGGATGAATTCTGTGTGCGATCAATTCCAGTCTCAAACACTGTTATTGCAGTGAATTTCTTGATTTCTAATTTTTTCTTTCTAATAAAAAGATAAGATCAAATATCATTATGCGACAAGATAATCAAATTTAACTCTTAGAGGTATTTTAATCCTTCACATTTTTGTGTCAACCAGCAAGGTGAAGTCCAATATTGACAACATTTTGAATTTCGATTTTTAATGAAAACCAAAATATTTCATCTTCGAAATTTTAAACATTTCAAATTTCGAAATGCGTTCTGAAACCATATTGAATGAGGACAGGATATTTTGCGCATGTCGGAAGATCAATCTCTATTCCTGATAAATAAGGGATCACAGATGAAGTACTAATAAAATTTGAACACTAACCAATGACCAGTCATTCCATTAGATATCCTTTAACAAATTATTGACATTTTCCGAAAAATTTATGACAAATATTTGTGGAAAGAAAGGACAGCGCAGCCAATTCTGTACTTATTTGTCCATTCATGACTTTTTCTCTCTTATTATAATTCAATATTCTAATCAATTATTGAACAAAAATTCCCAATAATTTTATATTATTTTTACTCCTTCTACTATTAACAGTATTATGTAAATATCGAATTTATGAAAGCAATATAGATTATTATGTAAAAGCAAGATAATAAGAAATTATTCTGTATTTTAATTTCCCATTATAAAATTATTATATTAAATTACAAATATATTAATTTTATATCATTATGTGCAAATATATTAATTTTACATCATTACGAGATCATTTGCATAGGTGAATCAATTGCAAATCAATGATTGATTTTTAAACTAAAGTTCAGGTCAGTTATAGATTGATTTTGATTGTAGCTAGTAAATAAGAAGAAAATTCCTGAATCTTTTTCCGCAAATAGTTCAATACTTTATCATAAATAAGTGAACTGCATTACTGATAACCTTTATTGATTAAATTGCATAAAGCATTTTTTTAAGTTTCTAACAAAGGACATTTAAAATATTTCTCGATCCTTGCAAGTCTGTACGCGAAAATTATAATAAAGTTCATCGAAATCACTCCTTCCTGGGTGCAATATCTACACCCCTGCGCATTAATAAAAAATATAAAAATTGAAATACTTTAATACAATAAAGAAAAAAATTAAAAATAATAATAATTAAAATA
This sequence comes from Onchocerca flexuosa, assembly GCA_002249935.1. Taxonomy (NCBI): domain Eukaryota; kingdom Metazoa; phylum Nematoda; class Chromadorea; order Rhabditida; family Onchocercidae; genus Onchocerca; species Onchocerca flexuosa. Next base: position 38,052 of record KZ270045.1, read on the forward strand.
TTTTAAATAATAAATAGAATTAACAGATAAACCGCAAAAACCAATCTGAGGTTTTTTATTTGTTTTTATGTTAAGCCTAAAACTAACCATAAATTTCAAACGAATACAATTGAATCACATAAATATACAAATGTAATACATAAGCTCATTGTGATCGAAATCAGATATTATTGGAATTTTTGTATTTTACAGAAAAATTAAACTAAACATCCCATTATAAAAATATTTCTCGCATGATTCATCGCTCAAAATAAATAGAAATAAGTGTTACCATATCTAATGTAATTCTCATGTTCTGTTTGTGATTACCTATCTTCAACAGTAAATACCGGGAACTAACCCACACGCAAATGCTTTTATGATGGGAATGTGATAAATGAACGCCAAGAAGAGTGCTATCGGTTGGAGAAAAGGAATTTTGGCTCAGAACTGATTTTAGGTAACGTGACGAGCTGTACTCCTTCAGTTCTTATGTAACATATATCCTTCATCAACCAATCTCCCAGAAAATATCCCAAATATTCTCCCAACAAATATCACGCCTATCAACAATCAAGAAATTCCAACTATCGAGCGATATTCTTATCAACTATCGTTAACAAATTCGACAGTGATAAAACGACACATGTATATAAGAACTCTGAATAATCTATTAGATTTGAATTGGTTACAAGTAATGTATTCGTTGATAGAAAGTTTTGTGTTTCTTTTGAGTTACTGAATCAACAACGTTTCAAAAAAAAATATGGTGGTCAATTATGGACAGTGAAAAAGTGGAACCAATGCTAGGATGGCAGTGAAGAGACAACGGTTAGAAGGCAGAGGTTTCTGGAAGTTCGATTCACTTTTTAGGCAATGTATTTTGCACATTGTCATCAAGATAAGTGGTAAGAAGTAATTACTTCAAATTGTTTACTTAACCTACTAACTCTTCTTTAGTTCAAATCAACCTTTTATTTCATACTTAAACTATTTACTTTATTTCTCATTGATGTTTATCGATGATATCCATGAACAATCTGAAATGCATGTTTGTTAGAATACTCGAAATCCAGGAAATGAACTAATTGAGTAATATGTGAATTTTTATTTGAATTTATCCTACAAAAATTTATTTCCTGTTTGTAACGACTTCATACAGTAATTTTGGATTAACGTCAATAGTTAAATCAGCAATTGGCTAAATGTGAAAGGTTATTGAAAACTTCTTCAAAATATCACAAAGGTATTGAAAACCATTTTTAAGTCATTACCTGAAGAGTAGAAAAGATTACATTGCTTCAAGAAAGCAAAGGAAATTGGTTTGAAAGTTAAAAATGAAAGAAATCAGAAAATTAAAGAAAATAAATGTTATAAAAACCGCTTCTATTATCAATGGATTTTTCGACAATCGCTTAGTTTATTCTTCATTAACTTGAATTGCAGCTAATTCTAATTCATCTATTTCGACCAATTTAAATTACATCTGACTACAACATACTTTTGCTTAGCAAGAATATTTGCAATATACAAATTTCACTTTTTTTTTATATTCATTACTAAAGATAAGAAATAAACTTGAATTTTTGCGAAATAAGACTGTATTGAAAGTAATAATGCGCCACATTGCTGTCCGCAGATTGCATTCAAAACTAGGAATGAAGTCATGAATGGAATGATTGATAGTTTTATGCTCAAGATGGTTATCAGGAGGAAGACAAATAAAATACAACTGTAAGAAAACAAGAACTTGACTAGTTTGAAATTATTTAAAACCATTGAAAAGGCTTCGTCAGCTTCATTTATTTACCTAGCTGCGTAAGTGAAGATGTGAAGCTTTGTCCAAGATAAAATTGAGTTATCATTCATTCCAGCATTTGCTTCAGTACAATGACTAAGAAGTTTACTTTAACAATGAAAATGAATCGATAATTTCAAAATCTTCAAATAAAAAGTTAATTTCCAAAGTTTAGACAAGAAAAGGAAAAACGACAGAAACCACTTATTGATTCAGAATCCTAGCTTTAGAATAGTTCAAACTGAATCCAAAAATCAAAATTTGTTAATAAAGTAAATAAGAATTTACTTTTTAAATGCTATGAAAAAAGATTCTAAACTAAAAAAAATTAACATTGACATGCACATTAAATGAAGTAATCATGTAAATAAAATTAGCAGTTGTAAATTGAGACTTTGACTTTTTTTTCGCTTCTCTTAAAAACGAAAATGAATTTTCACCATATGCATTACTTTTGGAATAAATCACAATTACAGTGCAATCTGTGACCCCGGAAATAGTTTAAAGAGTGCATAAGAATTTAGATAAAATTGGAAGTAATAATTTCTGTTAGAAAAAATCAAAAGTTCTCGTCAACGAGGGATTTATATGGACAGAAAAAGGAAAGGCATTGATGAGCAAAATCAAAGTGATAAGCTTGTTCAACTGAAAAACTATTCTAAAATTTGACAAATAATCATGCTAGTTAATCTCAAATATTGAAAGTGGAAAATACTTCCTGAAATGGACGACTGTTCTCAATTTTAATTTTTAATTAAACAGTTTGGCGATCCGATGACATCATGATTTATAGAATTTATTTTTGTTTACAATGGAAATTCTTAAAAAGATTTTCAAGAAAGATAAACTAAGAATGATGAATTTTTTTGAATGATGAATGATGAATTTTTTTTTTT
>KZ270045.1:95723-118850 GCA_002249935.1 Onchocerca flexuosa
GTGATGAAACACTGAAACATATTTGATTTTCTACAATTTCATTACTTCATTATACTGTATTTATTAAGAACTCATTGTAACAGTTTTTTATTGCAATTTGTTGATAATATCAGAATTATTGCTTTTTAAGCGACATCTTTTGATATTTGTCTAACATTAGATTATACTGAAAACTTTAAAGTTTTCTCCGAATAAATGCCAACATCTTATATTTCTACTTTGTGAATTTTTCCAATGCATTGGAAATCAATTGAAAATAATAATCTATGCGAGCAAAATAGAAAAAACTTAATCTTTAGCTTTGATAACTGAAATTCTAAAAACGTCCTTTACCAAAGGAATTTCTTCAGCTAATGCTACTTATATCCATGTATCACATATACATATTATGTAAAATCATTTTAATTAAACAAATTCACAAACTTCAGTTTTAATTCGTATTTATCTTTGGATGTCATGTTATTTATTTCGAGACTTTTTCTTACATTCTACGTTTGAATGCCTTGAATTTGAAGTTCAGCAAGTTGATCTAGAAATTTCCATAAATTTGGATTCTTTTTTCGAAACGCAACTTTTTTCGATTGCACATCTAATTCATTTTGTCTTGTCACTTTCCAGCTTTCGATAGAGATGCGTAAATTGAATAGATTATCTGCATCGTTACTTTTTTTAGCGTATATTATTTGATAGTAGAAGAATTCTGAACTGTAGATTCTGCTGCATAATTCGAAAACAGAAATGACTAAACGATGGATAAAAAGTCGTTTTGACTATGACAAACAGTTACGCTCAGCAAGACGTACGACAACCGTATCGCCAATTGCCTGCCTTCTGGAATGGAATTCCGATGAATGCCAAATTTTTCATCACAAACGACCGTTATTCGCACCGAATTTGGCGTATTCAAAAACTAAACATGGTTCTCTATAGAAACAGATGTTTTATTTTTTTTTATTTTAGAAGAATATTCAAGTTTGAATTTGTCAACAGTTTCTGACTTTTCCATAACGGAAATTTTCCCATAGTTGCTACATAAAGAGAACGGATTCTACTGTCATTGTTTAAAGATATCTCATCAATAAACCTTTACTAAGTTAAAATTAAATTATCCAATGTAATATACTATCGGTGAACAAATAATAATTTGATGGAGTAAATTAATACGGAAATTGCTGTGCTCAGAAACATTAAAAGAAACCAAATTGTATTTAAATCATTAAATGAAAGAAAGGAAATGTTGGACTAATTTAATTTTTTAAGTAAATTTTTTGGGAAGCAAAAAAATTTATAACTTTGCTAGATTATAAAAAAAAAAATCAGATTTCTCGAAAGTATATTTGAAAAGTAAGCATATTTAATAGAAAACAAAATAAATCTTCCATGCATTACTTATTTTTTTTTTTTTTTTTTTTTTTTTTTTTGCATATCTTCTTTTTACTTAAATAAAATTAAATAAACAAAGATATGTACAGGATAGACAATTGATTAGAAATCAAAATTAATAGCAAAATTTGATTAAAATTAAGGAATTTTTGAAATCTACATGCTGAAACACAATTCGAATAACTTTCATCATCAACTGTGATAGGATCAAACTTATCAAACATTAACTATGCTAATTTAATTCAACTGGATCTCAAACCAGACCGTAGTTCCATTCATGTTGCAGGTTTGATTACTCCGGTTTTGCCGATATCACAAATAGCTGAGACAGGTGCAGAATCACCGATAATATCGTTGACTTCGTCTGAAACAACACTGTTACCTACTGAAGTATCTCCAGCTGGCACTACTGAAGCACCTGAGGATTCGGATCAGGATCTTTATCAAGCTACAGTAAACGGTGAGTTCACTGAAAGCACTCACACGTTTCTTTCTACCACCATCACCACTACTCCTGTCACCACTATTGCTACAGTACACTTCAGTTCTGCAATTATTGGTACTACTGTTACGTCAGCTTCTAATCGTTCTCAAAAGCATGGCATTAGTCATGGTGTATTTGCTATTCCCAAAATAAATAGTAATCATAAAACGCTAATACCAGCTTTACTTCATTTTGATATCGATGATAGCGATGATAACGACGATAACGGCGATCACTTTACATTCTTCTGGTCAACGACGAAATCGTTTCAAACACAAATTCCAGTCATTTCTTCTTCTGAGATAAAAAATCTGAAAACAATATCACCAGTTAAAATCGATATTTTCCATTGGAATGACAGTATAACAAAAAGCCCTTTTAACAGTTTAATCTTTCAAAAAGAAAATGGACCAAATGAGGATAAATTTAAGAATTTTACAACATCTGTGAACAACCATCTTCTAGTATCGAAATTTCAGAATAACATAAGCAAGCATGATTATGGCAACTATTTTAATCGTTATTCTGGAAATTATTATCATCCTGATAACGTACCTAGATACAATCATAGCTCTCCTAACGGCAAGCTTAAATATTCTGGCTATACTAACAACAATCAGAGTTACCTTCAGAATCCTAATATCAATCCTGAAAGTCAAAATTATACTAAATGCAAAACTGATTATTATAATTGTCCTAATACTACTGCAATTAGCACCTTTTCTGCATCACCATCACCTCGCATTTTGCAAGCTTCTGCTTCACCACCGCTTTCTAACATGGTCACTAAAATTGTGCAAATTTCCAGTACCTTATCACAGCAACCTAATCACAATTATTTTGAAGATTTATGGAGCGATATTGCTGGACCACCAGCTGTTATCATAGATAGCGGTCAAAAGGAATCGAGAAACAAGACAACAAGGATAACATCACCTACTGTTATCAAAACTGTTAATAATAATCTATCAACCAGGCCACCAACACAACCTATTGTTACCAAAATTATCAGTAGTAATCTATCAACCAGACCATTGACCTCCACCACTTCACATGCACTACAGCCAACATATCAAACTTTACCAGTACACAAAGAGGCAAAAACGCCTGGAAGTGATAAAACCCTAACTTCAACTACGCCAAGCATTAGTAAAAGTGTGACATCAACTATGCCAAAAAAAGCATCTTTTTTGCTGAATGTTTCAGTAATTGATAATGGAAAAGAGGGAAAGAAAGGAATAGAAAGGCCAGAAGCTAAGAATTCGGGTAAGTTTAAATAGTAGAGAATGTGCTTTTCCATAAAAAAAAAAAAAGAAAAAAACTCCAACAATTGCAAAGCATCTTAATTTTCTTTTCTTCTCTTCAAAAATTTTTTGGATAAAATTTTCAATCAATGTTCAACTTCCCAATCTTTTTTCTCCAGCATGACTGCAATATTTCTTCCAAATTTCTCTAGTTTGGTCATTTAATAATCGTCCTCTTTTTTCTTTCTATCCTGTCATTTATTTTCTTTCTTGGCACAATTTCCGAATTGAACAATAATTAAAATGAATGAGTGTGATGAGGAAATTTTAAACCATTTGAGAGTATTGTTTGTTTCTTCAAAAACAATGCTGGTCAATTAATCATTGATTTTTAATCATCTTATTAAATAAAAGTGATTTAATTGAATAGATGAACTGAGACTTGTTATTTGTTGTATTTGGTAATATGTTATAATTTACTTATTTTTAACAATCTGGATAATTCAAAAGTAATGATAGTTTTTTTGCTCCTTTTTCACTTTGAGTAAACAAAATATCATTAATTTTGTTAATTAAGCAATTTGTGAGAAAAGAAAAGTTGCAGGCGACATTCACACACAGCATAAATCACAGCGAGTGCTAATCGTACCTACCGTATCGTCTACGTTGAAACATCATATCCGTACAACATTAGCAAGCAATACCATTTATGCAGTCAGGCCAACTGCTCCTATGGGTGAACTTATCACGGATACAGTTAAGGTTTGTTATAGGCCATACTTATCATATCATGAAGAAATGATGAGAAAAATACGCAGGAATTTTTAAAATGATGAAAAGACAGCTACAATCTGTTTATTTTTTCGAATTCAATTTCCTTCTTTTTGAAAAGTTATATTTAGATGGTCAAAGTTATATCAAAATAAATTGGTTTTTTAATGCCTCGATTGACCTTTTCAGGCTCCCGCTATGCCGACAGATTTCCCACGTACAGCACTAATTTCAATAGCATCATTATCTGTGATCATCATCATCGCCATCGTCGTTTTTTGTGTTTTTAGGTGAATTTCTTTTTTCCCATTTACATCATTTGCTAATTCAAAAATTCGAATTTCTTATTTCAGCAATGATTTTTGTTTAGAATTCAATTTAAAAACCTGGCAATACGTGATTTTTTTGTATTGTTAATAGATTAACTTATGGAAGATTTCTTTAAAGAATGAGGTTATAGCTTAAATGCCAAAAATCTCTCGAAGTCTCTGAAGCCAAGACTTTTTTTAGTCCTTGTTTCTTATATCATTATTCTGTTTTGGAATAAAATGTTGTCATTCATTCAAAGTGGGCATGAAATAAAAGATTTCTCGAAACCAAATTTTTTGATTTATTTTTAGAACTTCTTTGCCGACCTATTTTTTATACGTTACTTTTTAGTTAAATCAGAAATAATAACAAATCCAATAAAACAATTGAGCTTTTATTGCAGATGCAGACAAAGTGGTCCATCAACGGATCAGTATCCAATGGTTTGCAGCGGAAAACAATCCGGTTACACTCCGATACCGGCCGAAGTGTCACCACCATTGATGCGCGAACAGCCCAAACAGAACTCTGGTCCATTCTTCCAAAATCGGATTAATCAGCTTGATGGCTACCAGCCGATCAAAGGTGCAGTAATACCGAATGGAAATAATTTGGCGAGTAATGTCAAAGGTAATTGTGCATCATCCGTGAATGGTAGGAAGAAGGAATTCAAGGAATGGTATGTTTAGTTGTGATCTGATCGATATATCTCTGCTGATTTTTCATATATTATGAGAGTTGTATACTTTTAAAAATTGCATTTGATTCTCATCTTACTAAAATTCATTTATTTTCTTTCGATTTATTTTAAAATGAGGAAAAAAGTGGTACCGTAGACTTCAAAATTATTATTGTATTAATTTAATTATTGAGGGCATGCAAAGCATGAAATGTGCTATGCGGCCAGACGTGGAACTAAAGTGGATATACGGCCACGTGATATTACGTAGACCAATTGTCTGGAACTATAAGTAATTGACAGCAATGAATTTTAGGAACATTTAACTTTTTAAATTGAATATTCCACCAACAAATAGATAACTTTACTGATATGCTGCATTTCTCATGTGAAAATTTCCAATTTTCAAAATTTTATGAATTTGGGAATAAATTTGTCACATTTTAGAAATGTACTCCCCAATCTTATTGTGCTTTTTTATTTTCATTTACTCTATTTTTTCCATATCATTTTGAATTTTCTTTTTTTATTCGTCATTTTTCTAATGCATTTAAATGGACCTTTGTTATTTAAAAAATCTATTTTATTTTAATTTTCTCATACTTAAGTTTTTTTATTGGAAATTAATTCATTCTTTCTTCACAGATGATCTCTTCGTTGACAACATAATTTTTTCACTTGTAAAGGAATGAAGTAAAATTTTCCTTTGATCTTTTTCAATTTTACCAATCTTCCCTTTACTTCAATTCTATAAAAGTATGCTATCGATGTTCCAATTAACACTTTTTTTTGGTGCAAATATTTGCAATTTGAATTATGCAAAGTCGTTGTAATTGAAATAAAGGTAGTATTGTTCTGTTTCAATTTATTCAAATTTTACAATGCAAAATTTTGTTCAGATCTCAATTTTTTCATCTTCGCAATTGCGATATGCATTATTTATTGTTCCCCTCATCACATATTTTCACCTAAAATTCTTTTTTCAGAATTGTGATTTTTTTCCAAGTTTTTTCTTTTCTAAATTGAGATTGATTAATTTTAACTCTTGGCTGGGATGCAGTTTGCATAAAGCATGAAGAAGTTTGGATGTAAAACTTTTATTATTGTCAATGAAATGCAAGTGGCGCTGAAAGAAGAAATAAAATTTCGAAAAATTTTGAATTGCAAACAGTAATACTTGCCAGAGTATAGTTTCGTGTTCTGCCAATTACTAATCACTTGAAAGAAGTGATTTTTCAGATATCTCATGTTTTAAATTTTCTTTATTTTGATGAATTTCTGAAATGCAATAAACAAATATGCTTGCCAAATGTAAATTCATTGTGAAGAACATACTAATTCTCGGTCGCACTTATCATTAGTCAGTTTTGATCTTTATTAAAAACTTGCCTCGGTGATTTTTTTTATTGATTTTAATTCTAGCAAATATTTCAAAAGTTAAAATAATAAATATTCATCTTCTTTTTTTTTTTATTTCACTTATTGACGAGTTTTTATTCTTTTCATAATTAGGTCCTTTAGTACAAAAACAAGGGCCGATTAGTTTTGAAATTTATTACATATTTTTTTTTATGTCAGATAAGATGAATGTTACAGCTGATCTTTAAACTTTTTTAAATCTCGGATCGATATCATTCTTCCCAAAAATTGCAACTAAAATTTTAGAAAAGCCTGGAAATTTTTTGAAATTCAACGGATGCATTTTTACTAGAAAATGCATTTTTTACTTTTTCGTGAGAATCTCTAACAGATGCCTAAAACTAATTTCAGATTTTAAATATGTATGTTTTAGGATTAGTTATAGCCTGAAACATAGAATCTAGTCTACCAAGCTTGTCAAGATCGAAATAATTAATAAAATTAATAAAAAAAAGTCAATAAATGAAGTCAATAAATGGATCGATAAAAAAGGGAGAATTTCATATTCCGAAAAATCGACAAGAGACTGTATTTGATTGATTGTAAAGTGAAAATTTCTATATCAACTAATTATCCGATTCATCGCAAGATATCGCTGATTCATCTGACTCATCGATTCGTCGTAAAATATAATTTACAACTCATCGCAAAGCATTTTCACGTATACAATTCGTCTTTTTTTTTTTTTGAAATTAATTATTTTGGAATGAATAATTCGTCTCAAAGCGTTAAATTCGTCTCTCGATCATTTTATGAATTTCTGGAGTAAACAAACTTTTTTTTTTATCTTGTTTGAATAGCACAACAGCTCGGACGAGCTGTCTGTCTTGTTCGTCCAAAGCGATAAATCCAAGATGAATAAATCGCAAAACAAAACAATTGCTATGTACCTCTCCCTCCCTCTCTCTCTCTCCCTCTTTCTCCCTTTCACTCTCTCCTGTTTCTTGGAAAGTTTGTCGATAAAAATGAATTGATAGTTATTATTGTAATAAAATTTGAATGAAAATAATTTCTGCATTGCTCACAACGGTTAACATGGAATCATTTGTATTTCAAATCGTAATTACAAAAAATGAAATTTCATTTCTTTTTAAACTTTTTTTTTTTTTTCAAAGAATAATTTTTTCGTCTTCATAAGATGAACTTTTTTCTTGAAAGACAAAGATACAATCGATTGCAATGATTGCAGAAATTATGTCTTCATGGCTGTTCGGCAATTTTCTTTGAAGAATTCAGCTCTGTTCATTTCATTGCCATATGAATCTTCTCACAACATAAAATTACAGATAGAAATTAAATGCTCTGTAAGTATAAACATAGATTGAAAGGTCAAATTTCTATCAGTTAGATTGACCTCTTTTTCTTAACAATTGGCATGATACAGGAAGTGATTCATAAATTTCGCAGAGAGTTAGATTTATTTTCGCTGGCTATTGCAGATCAAATAAAATACGACATCATACTTGTGTATTTCCCGGAAACAATATTTATACTGGAATATCGGATGATATTAGTCAGTGGTAGTGATTAGTATTATCATTATCATTGCTAATATCATTTGATGACGAAATGCAAGTAAAATTCTTCGGAAAAGTTAAGTTGCATATAGGCTGTAAATAAATTCTCGATGATGAGGAATGAAGATGAGGGAGAAGGAGAAAGAAAAGGAAGAGAAGAGGAGAAATTTAAACACTTTACACTTTAAAACTGAAAGATATAACATCATCCTGTAAAGATAAAGAAAGAGAATCTGTTGCTAATATGTAAGCTCGAAGTTGGAGAAAGCAACTTTTTGTGTGTTCTTTTCTGAATGGATCTTCTTGCGACATTTTTCTTGAATTCACGTAATCGTCGCAATTCTTATTCAATTCTTCAAAGTTTTTATCATTTGAAGGGAAAATTTTTAACAAAAACCATCGTATTCATATTTTTCATTTCGTCTTTTAAACTCGAAATTTATGCTTGAGATTTGATAGAGATTTGCTAAACTGTAGCATTTTTGTTGCGTTTTTGTTTACCTGTAAGCAATTGAATAAATTAATTCATTTCAATTAATGTAATGTTATTTCATTCCATGCTGTAACTTTATCATAAATGTATATCGGAAAAAAATTTTTATAAAATTTTAAAATTTAAACTAATCTTTTTTTTTTTTTTTAAATCGTTTATATATCAGAAATGCCGCAATATTTGATGTGTTATTTGCTAGCTAAATTTGAGATAACTAAGATAACGCAAAAATGAAAATGAAAATGACATGCCAGACTTAATGATAAGCATGACGTGAAATGAACTTTCAGGATGTAACTGAAATGTTTTGAGTAAAGAAAGATTCTAATGGAAGTTGAATTAAAGCCTATTCTGCAAAATATTTGAGTTACAGTTTGGCATAACTCTCAAATTAATGTTGATAGTTAGTTCATTGGAATTTAATTTCAAATTTCATTCGGCAACTCTAAACATATCTAAAATCGCACACTTGCTTTCTCGTTAAGTTCCAATCTAAATTAGCATTTGTTCAGCAGACAAAATAGAACATAAATTTCCATATGATTCGTTGAAATTAATTTTGCAAAGAGAAGTGCAATGCTTTCTCTGCGATTCGCTTAATGCTTAGCTGTCATTCATCATGTTGTAAAAATATTTGAGTTTTTTTTCTAAATTTTTTAAATTTTCGATGTTTTTTATTGTTCGAGCAAAAATAACTGAACAATTTTGAAATTCCTGAAGGCTATCATTAAATTCTTAATCGTCATCTGTTAGACTTACTAAACTACTGAATTAATGGAAGAAAGTTGGATAATTGAAAAAAAAAAAAAAAAACGGTTAAATAATTAATTGATACTTGAGATAGATCTATCATGTTGAGGAGAGAGACAATGTCAATAATCTTACTCATCCAATTTCTTTATGCTTTTTTTTTTGTTTTTTGAAACAATATTATAGCCATGGGTATTACTTTCTAATCTTTCTAAGCAGAAATTATTCAATAGAAAGTGGCCTAAATATATCAGAAGCCAAGTGTCGCATATAAATATTGTTTATGTCGTATTTTGATAGCTCAAAAGTCATTGGTGAGATGAAATATAAATATAATTCAAATATTTCTATACTTAAATATAAATTAAAATATATAACAGCTCTCGGTAGTATGTCTATTCTTCTTTCATTTGATACTTGTTTATTGATACATGATATATAAATATATTTTGACATATTTCTTATAGATGTAATAAAATATTTTGTTTACAGATAATTTTGAAAAGAATTAAAGTTCGAAACGAATGTACGAAATACTTTAAACAATAAACAGTAGCTATCAAAATGCCTTTCAAGCGACCTTTGGGAGAGCGAATTGAAAATCAAACTTTACCGAATTTTATAAGAGTAAGTTTCTCTGCTTGTCTGATTTTTTATAAGATGAAAATATCAGTATTTCGAGAAAAAACTAAAATGAAATAAGGCAAATAAAGTAGCAATGATGATTTTGAAACATACTCTCTGGATAGTGACATCTCATTTCGACTGAATAATTACAGTTTTTGTTTTCACTAAAATAAAAGTTTTCCATCGAAAATAGATAAGGAAGAAAAAATAAAGGTTCTCTAAACAATAGTTTTTATCAATCTTAAATTGTTAGAATCACATTTAAATTAAAATTTTGAGTTTTTAATAAATTTCAAAAATGAAATTTAAAAAATTTTATTCTGTAGCTAATTTATGTGATTATTATTCAAAAAATTTTTCACAGCCACTTCAAGACAAACGTGTAGTAGTTGGCCAAAATGTACTGCTTGAATGTCAGGTGGCAGGACATCCGGATCCGGTTGTAAAATGGCTTAAAGACGATCATGATGTTACACAATGCCCTGATTATGAGGTCAGTTTCATTTTAAATTCTTTTTATTTATTTTAGATTTTTCATTTTTATTTTTCTCGATTTCAATAGTTCTTTTATATTCCAGTTTTCTATTTCTATGATCTTCGAAGACATTTATTTTCTGACCTCGCAATATTTAATGATCATAAAGAAAATTTTTTGGTTTGCAAACAAAAAGTTTGTAAATTTTTAGTTTGTAGAATTTTAGTTTGTGAAGAAGCGAAAAACTCTTAATATTTTTTTAAATTAAGTATTATTAATTAAAATATTCTTTGAAATGATATTATTTTAAATGTGTCCATTATAATTCATTGGATAGACCATATTTTATTGAAATGATTGATATCCGAATATTCTATGTTATCATTATTTGTTAGTAATAACTATGTTTGCATTTTTCTCTTATCCTTTACAAAACAAAAATCTTTAAATTTTTGCAATTTCATTTTTGCGATTTCAATTTTTGCGATTTGAGATGTAACTGAGGAATTGATAACATTCTTTGTGAAAAAAAAAGTCGCAGGAATGGATCGATTATAAGGATGATATAATAGAGAGAAAGTAATGAAAAAAAATTTTCTACAATATTATTAAATATGATTAATGCAAGTTTTTCGACCGTTTTTCGACGAGTTTCTCTGTCTAACGGAATTTCTCTATTTCCTATTTGTCTCGAATTTTCAGAATCACTTATTATTTGAAACTCTGTTGTTCTTTCAATTAAATATTGAATTTTTAGAACTTTTAATCCTTGCCATTATTCGTTTACTCAAATGATACTTTCTAGAAAATAAAACTTAGTTTTAAAAATTCAGCATGATCCAAATGATTTAAAAGACGGTGGTGCTGAAAATAAAGCAATCTAAAAAACATGATGCTGAAAATAAAGCAATCTAAAAAATGAATGTTTTTTGTAAATTGTTTTAATTAATAACTTGAATTTATGGTATTCAAGCATAGTTCATGGTATTTATGGTGTATCTCGTTTATGGTAACTAATTATAACTAATTATTGCCAATTACAAAAGAAGTGACTGAAAGTATTGCAGATTTCAAGCGTTGGTGTTAAACATCATTTAGCAATCAAAAATGTGCAAGCTGCGGACAACGGTCGTTTTACGGTGCAAGCAATGAATGCAGCAGGTATTAAGCAATCAACATGCATGCTCATTGTTGCACCTGCACCAACACCGATTCCAGGTGCAAAAAGTGTCGCGTTAGTATATTTTTGTCATTTTTTTAGTGTTTTCCAGCAACAAATTATTTCATTTTAAAACGAAATTTCAATTCTCCAACTTTTTTTTTTTAGCATTTCTTTTTATATGAATCATACTCAGATTATGCTTGCTTATCAAAGTTTTGTAAATTATAAATTAGTCATTTTAGTTATTTTAATTAAAAGTATTGCCTTTTTTAAAAATATAACAACTCGATCATTTGGTAAATTTTGAACTCAGTGGCAATACTTTTAATTAAAATTCCATGAAACTCGACACTTATCCATCTATATAAATGAAAATGTAAATGTTCGTTGCGGTTTTTGACATAACGTTTCAAGTTCTTCACCGAATGATTTGAAATTTTGCATCAGCTAGTACCGTAAGCTGCGCCAATACGTACAGTATAAAATTTTGCATCAGGTAGTACCGTAAACTGTTTCAATAGTATGTAATTTTATATCCAACAAGAGATTTATTCGCCACTGAATGACGGAATTATTTCAATTTCATCGATCACATTAATGCAATCATTTAGTGTTCAAACAGCAAATGACAAAAATGCTTTTAATTTCTAAATGTTTCAAAAATGATTTTAATTTCTAAGGTATAAGAACTGCACAGTTCACCTTTTTTCATTTTCACTGATGCACAATGTTCAAAAGCATTTGCAAAACAAGTAAAATAAAGTTTAGCAATAATTTAAAATGATCACATTGAGTGTTTAACTAGTGGACAATCCTCTTATTTACATACCATTCTCTGGCGATAACTATGGTGTAAGATGATCTGTTTATTTAGTGTAGCAAGATTTTTTGCGTCCAATTTTTTAAACAAACATTCAATTGAATGTGAGGTTTTGATTTACATACAATGCACTGGGTTGTATTTTCAATCTTTGTTTTTTCAGGAATTCACCAGCACCACCAGAAACACCTATTGGTCCTTCAGCACCAATATTTTTGAAAGATTTAAAAAATTCACCATTGAAACCCGGTTCGCAGATTATATTAGAAGCACGAGTTGTAGGTCATCCAGAACCACAAGTAGAATGGCTGAAAAATGGATCATCACTTAATAATTATCGGTTTGTTTCATGACTTTTATTATTTAAAAATTACTATTTCACAAAAGTTTCATGTAGAAGGTCGTTTTACACTACTAGATCGATTGGAAACTTCATTTGAATGTTTACAATTTCAAATCTTGTTATAAGTGCGGATTAACATATATGTATATATATATATCGAAAGAGACTACCTGGAAAAATATTAGTAAATCGATTCACGTTCTAATCTTTTTTTTTTTTAAATTTTTTTTTCAAAAAATATCAGAACATTTTTAAATCGTTATCGAATCTCACAACTTCAAGATACTCGTTCATGCTTCAAAAAAATTCTTTACTCAATATTTTTCAATAAAAATTGATATTGTCGTACCTGGCAATTCCCTTTCTTTAACTCTTATTTTTTTTTCTCCTACGATATTTGCTATCAACTTATAAGCGCTTCCCGATCATGGATTCAAGGATTGTTCAGAGATTAGATTCCATCACTTCTTTACAACATAATGAATAGTTCTCGTTTTCGTTCTTCACATTTCATTTGTTCTAAGAAAATTCAAGAAACGCGAGATTTGGGTTTCTTTAATCTACGCTTACAGAATACCCATAAATTGGCATCTTGGCTTAATTAGATATTACTTTCTTAATAGTAAAAACTTGATGCTTAAATCTTCAATATTTTTACTAAAGTATGAAACTGATTTCTGATCATTAGCCTTATCTAAGCAATCTGCAATACATTTAGCTGTAGGATACATGTACTTCTTATCTAACAATTCATATAACAGTACTGTTAGAAGTATAAGTTAAATGAAATTTAAATGAAATTTAAAACAAATTAAATGAATATTAATCATACGTAAAAGGAAGGCATATGTTACAAATTATGTTTGCAAAGCTAAATTATCCGAATGTGACAAAAATTCAAAAGACAGCTGTCCAAATTTTTTAAATCGATGTTTAAAAAATACTTCACCTCTTTCTCAATTTTTGGTACAATTTTTGTCATTTTTAGATTTTATAAGTATTTGTTTTGCAATCAAAATACATTTTTTTAGTTTTGAAATAAAAGTGATAAATTATTTAGTTTTTTTAGGACTAGATTTAAAAAAAATTCTATATTTTTAATGCAATTTTGAAAAGTAACTAAAATCTTTGGTCATTAATTCTATTTATATGATATTTGATTTCAAGAATATTTGAATCGTTTTCTTAAAATCAAAAATTTATCAATAAAAATTTCGTTTCAAACAACTTTGTCGAAGAATTTCTTAAAATGAATAATTGCTTCCAAGATTAATGATTGAAATTAAACGAAAGAATGTATTCTATCATTTTACTAATTAAATAAAATTACTAATTCAAAAATTTTAAACGTACTTAATCTTCCAACAATTATTTCTTGCAAATCGCAAAAAATATCGATTTTTTTGAAAAGAGAATATAATTGAACGAATTCTGATGGATTTTTTTTTCATATGAAGCAAATTTTATTCTATAAAAATATAAACCTGAAATAGGAATCCTTCGATTTCATGAATTTATTAAAAGATTAAAATGTAAATTTATTGGAAGAAATTAGTTGAAGTGAAGTTTATCTTCAGTGTGAGGACAGAATATGATACTCGGACAGGTATTTGCGCATTAATTATACCTCAAATGTTCGCTGATGATATTGGCGAATATACATGTCGAGCAACCAATCCACACGGAATTGCCGAATCTTCCGCACAGGTAGATATTTTCTTTTTTTTTTTTTCGGTTATTAGAATGTTTTAATTTTGCTATTCACGAGAAATGTTCCTGATAGCACGTCTTTTAGTTAGAAAAAGTCAGAATTTAAATCTTAAGAAAAAAGGACGAATTTGGATTCTTAAATCTTCAGTTGGAATTTTTATTCTACATTATGTAAGTACCAGATTTTAGGGGATTGGATCAGTAATAAATGACATTGATTACACTGAAAAACAATAAATTGTGCCTAAGTGAACAATAAAATGAGACTTAAATCAGAAGTTATTGCTTGGCTCAATCAGCGAGCAACAGCTGGGTCTCGATGAGGCTTTTCTGATAAAATCAAAATAATTTTTCGCGAAATAGATTGATAAAGAGCTATTTATCATTACTTTTCATCATATTTGCCATTTTCAGTAATGTATATGTTCACTTTGCAGCATGTTTGAAAACACTTTACTTATCGTTCTTTCTATCACAAATTATCAGATTATTCTGCTATTTTTTCTAAGAAATTTTTTGTTTAAACTTAGTTCCAATGAAAATGGTTTCTTGTAAATTTATAAAACTTTCTTTTGAAGTTAATGCGACGAGATGAATTCGAAAAATGGTTTTACGAGCAACAATCGTTGATTACAAGCGAACGAAAACAAGCTATGCTAGCACAATCCCAAAAACTTAGGCCAGGCAAGAATTTAAGTTTGCAGAAACTTATCTTCATCTTGAAAATTTACGCGACAAACTGGCAAATAAATCAAAATATTTGTCAGTTTATGCGACAAATTGATATATCCATCAAAACATCTGTCAGTTTTTGCGACAAGTTGAAATATCCATCGAAACATCTGTCAAGTCTCAGTAAAAGAAGCGAAAATGAAAGAATTAAAAGCTATAAGAAGGGAAAAGATTCAAAATTCTTCAAAATTAATCATTTATTATTTTTCGCAAGCTTTCGCAAAATATTCAAATGAAATCACTCGTACGTATTGCAGCAGTAGCAGCAGCAGAATCTAATCGGCCAATTTCGCGAACACAGCAACGACAAACTGCATTACAACGTCCAGGAAATGTTGCGCAACGTCAAGAAAAACAAAATAGCAATTTCGATTGTGATAGCATTGTAAGCTGACATTATCAGTTTTTTATCAGAAGATAAAGGAAGCTTTGTTTCAAGAAATTCAACTTCTTAAGATTGAAATGTCTGATGGAAGTTTTTTGAAGTTATTTCATCAGTTTATTCTGGAAGGAAATAATGATGAGGAGTTCTGCATCATATAATTAATTCAAACTGATTTGTATTTCGTGCTCGATAATGAACTTTTCGGCCATTTTTAGTGCTATTAAAGTAAATAATATTTGGCTGAAGCATACTTTCATCAATTTATGTTATCATCAGGTATTGATAAGCTATTTGGGACTAAGTTTGAACTAAGCAATCTTTAAAATTTCCTTAGAAGTGATCAATTAAATCTATCATAATTCTGTCTTCTAGCCCTGGGGTCTCAGTGAAAGTGAAACAGAAGCCGAACTTGCATCCATCGATTCTCGTGGTTTCGGCGGACCACCTCAAATTCAAACTCCGTTGAAAGGATTGAGATTAACAGAAGGCACTGATGCTATCTTACAGTGCAACATTACAGGAAATCCTAAGCCAAAGGTTCACTTGCTTTAATTATCTGAGGAAATTTAATAATTAACACTATCAGTGAGAAGATATAATTTTTGAATTCTCAAATTTCGTTCCTGTATTCCACCATTAATGTGTAGAAAAATATAAGAATAGTTCTGTGTTTTCTAAATTATGCGTCAATTATAAACTAATTATCTTTTTTAAATTACTTGTCAGGTAGGAGTAAATTTTGGTGTATTTCATTTTTGACTAAGTATTTCTGCAAGACGAATTTTCGAATTTCCAAATTTTTAATCGTTTGATATTAATCATTATGATATGATCCATTGAGGATATGGTTTCAGCTTCGTTTCAGCATCATATTTCTTCCAGATAACATGGTATAGAAACGGACAAGTCATGGACGTGATTAATTCAAAAGGAATTACAGCTTTTTTCAAAGGATCGCTGGCACTAATGAAAATTTCATCAGTAATACCTAAAGATAGTGGCGAATATATGCTTATCGCGGAAAATTATTATGGAAAGGTTGGGTAACTTTTAAGTTAAAAATTTATAATTTACATTAAATAATCAGAAATTTATAATTTACGTCCCATGGAAGGTTCTCGAACTCTTTCAAAACTCTTTGATTAGATGATGGAAAGAAGAAAAATGCTAATATAATTATAATTAATACCGATTAAAGAGTTTGTCCAAGAGAATGCAGAAATCTTTTTTCATAAGCATTTACTCATTTTGGTGTGAAAATTTATTTTCGAATTTTTGCTCAATTTAATTCTTTTTTTATTTGGTTACATCAATTTAGGGTGAGTATAATGATATCATATAACTGAAATAAATCTTACCATACTCATCATTCAGCATAATGCCGATGGAAATATTAGTTTTCTAATGCAATTTCAGAAACTAATCTCTTTAGACTAGAATTTATCCGGGGAATTAATCGATTCAAAATTTAATTTTATTGAAAAATAAAAAGTAGCACTATTTTTTTTTTGTTTAATTTTTGAAATAGTTTCTAGTCACGAAATATAAAATCTTCCGTTTCGCTTAAATTTTACAAGAATTGAATCACAAATTCTTTTTAACTCTCAATGTGCCAAATGGATGACTCATAGAAATGAAAACAGTAAACGGGCAAGCTCTAAAATTTAAAAAAGAATAAAAAATTATCGAATTTTGAATGGTGTAACGTGAAATTGTCGGACTAAATTTATCAAATAAAAACTTAGAAATGAAAACAGAAAACGGACAAGCTTTAAGTTTGGCGAAAAAAAAAAGATATTGAATTTTGAGTGATCTAGCGTGAAGTTGTCAGATTTTCATCCAGAAAAATTTAGCTTGACTAGTTTCCAGGAAAATTTGAAACCAGTGTTCAAAAAATTTCTCATATCTTCTATGCATTTTATTTTTTCAGTTGATGAATCGTTGAACGCCTTGATTCTTGCTGCATACAAAAAAAAAAGTTTACTTGCGTGCTGCAACACATCATCATTGAAGTGTGCAGTTGAAATAAATAATCTTTTTAATTCAAAATTTGAAACAATATAGAATGTAAACTTCGCTCCTGAAGTTTGATAAATTCTCATCAAAATAATTTTGAATTAGCACTAATACATTGTCACATCTATGAGTCATCTCCTGTTAATTACAGTTTCCTTAATTACAGATAACATAAAGAAAATGATAGGAGCAAATAGGATCAATTCTTTGTCTAAATTCTATCAGAAGCTAATATCATATCAATTTTGCTATCTTTTTTGATTGCATCTCTCATTATGCCATTGTGAGTCCATTTGGCCTAGCAAATTATATATTATTCACCAAACAATAGTAGCTACAGTAAGACATCCAATAATTTGGAAAATCCAAGAATGAGCAATGAAAATTCGTTCGAAACAGTTGAAAATTTGAAAAGTGCTTTAATATCCTGCGATGATTGATGATGTCGCTTTTACTGCCAAGTCATTAAGAAGAGCGAAAATATAAAAAACCGCTCATTTGTTCCTATTATTATAACATATTTTATTTATTTTTTAAAGATTACACGAAAAAAAAAATCTAATTTCCAATTCACAGTTCAATTTTTTTTGCAAAAAATGTTTGCATTTTATTTGTCAATAAATTTAATATTTTCATTTTATTTCTGCACTTTTGAAAATACTAATTACTTTTATTTGTTTTTTTTTTTTTTATTAGCTAACTAAAATGCTGGGGAAAACATTTCTGAGAAAATTTGTTTGAACACAATATTTTCTAAAGAAAAAAAAAAGGCTAGAAAAAGCACAAATTGTGTCTTACTAAAAATTTATGTTGAAAAGAACTTTTTTTAAAATACAGTTCTTAATATAGATCAACAATGGTCGATTTAAAATAGCAAAAATCTCTTCCCAAAATAATTGAAATTTTGAAAATTCTCTTTAAAATTAGATTAACAATTAAATCAGTTTCGTGCCTAAGCTATTTTCGTTATTGGCCATCAAGCTTTTTGTCCTTTCTGTTTCTTATTTGAAAGAGTTTTGCTAAAAATTGTCGGATCAAAAGGTGCGAAATTGTTGAAATTTCAACTTAACTGAATAAAATAATGTGATTGATGGTTTCGCTTTGTATTTTTTCATTATATAAATCTCAGAAAACTGTTTTTAAAGAATCTTCCTGATCGATTTCTTTTTAAGGGGCAATCCATCGTCAGTTTTTATTTTGATTCTCGGACTGTTGAAGCGGCTTGCTGGAACGATATGATGAGAGCTTGAACTTCGTCTAATAAATCATCTTGGGAGTGAACTGAGGTAGATGAATAGGTGAATCGCTCTCCTCGAACTAAACTTTTGCACCTCTCTTTCGTCTGGTTCTTCGTTTGTTTTACTTTCAATGGTACTATTTGCTAAGCACTCAACACTTATTTCCGTTGTTTTTCTTTGAGATTAGTCAGCAAAAAAAAAAGAAAAAATGCATAATAAAGCTTTGTGCAGTAACTATGCTTCGTACTGCTAGTGATAACGCTAACGATAATGATAATGATGATAATATTTAAAAATAGACGAAGAAAAAAAAGTAAAAGTTGAAGACCTTTTGCACTCTCGAAGATAAAATATGAGGGAAGGAAGATCGCAGGGCGTAAAGTTAAGCATTGCTTCTTCATCGAAGATAACGCTAATGATGTAGAAAAAATCTAATAAATGAGTTCAAAATTCTTGAAATATCAAGAAGCAAAGGAATAGAGGAAGGGAAACGAGAAAGAACTGAAATTTAGTTCAAAATATCCTCTCCGATTTTTACAAATCAAAATGGATGGTTGTTTTGAGCTGCTGCTTTCTCGTATACTTGACGTTGTTATCTTGTGAACGTCATCCGAATCGAACTGATACCGCGGTATTTTGAAGTGAGAAATATTGGAAGATGGAAGATGAAAGAAGCACCTCCCGTCGTACCTCCCACACATATTGAAACCACCTGTCTTTCCAATTCGTTTATAATTGAATCTTCCGAACTACCAGCAGTTCTTTGCATTTAACACTTTACAGATACCATCCATCCTTCCTTCATCTGTCCATATTAATTTCATCTCTCATTAATGCAAAAACTACTTGATAGAATCCAACTTTTACTTCTTGCAATTTGCAATCGAAGTGTTCAATTTGTTCATAATCGAACATATCACTTTATCGATTTCGGTAAAACTTTAGTTGAGACTGAATTCATGGATTTAAATTAATTCATGGATTTAAAGGGGTAGAATGATTAATTAAAAATCACTCTTATTATCGATATCTTTTGATCATTCGGTATCAATTATTTAAAAAGATCTGTGTTTCTGCATCAACATTAACCTTTATGATAGCTGAAAAACATTTTATTTAAACTTCATCTCTGGCCATCTCATCCGGAACTATCTTTATGATATAAAACATATCTCTCCAATGTTTTCTAAATTCTTCAATCTGAACAATTCTTAGAGATTAGTTGTTTGTATGAATGAAAAAGCAAGAGATTGACACATATTTGAAATATACATTTCATCTCTTGTCATTTAATATTTCAAGTTTTATTAAATATCACATCTCAGTATATATTATTAAATTCAGCCTCTGGAAGGAACGTGTTTAGTTTGAAATAGCGCAAGCGTTCAAATTTTATTGTTTGTTTTAAACAAACATCAAATTACACTATTACAACTTTTTAATGCTCAAAAATTGTTCTCTTTCAAATTTATTGAATTATTTATTATCTTTGATTGTATTTGCATTTTTGTTATTTAAAATCAAAGTAATTCTCTTATAACAAAAAAAAAAAGAATTTTTTTCTTCGAATAAAAATATTAACATCAATTTGAATAATAGTGTAGTGATAACATGATTATGACATAAGAGTATAGTAATATATGCATATCATCATCGTGACTGTTGTCTTTTTGAATAATTATTTAATGATATAGGTCTCGATTCAACGATTCTCGAACGTCTGGTTGGGTAAGGCAATTAGTTTGGGTAAGATAATTAGTCAGCACGCTCTCGAATAGAGCGATAATCCCACTCTTCACATTGATTCTTGTCTCGACTTTTATCCATTTTTTTTTTTGATGACATTTTTGATGACACTTCAGATTAATCTCAAAATTTAGCATCTATTTTCATTAGCAAATTATTTCCGTTTCGTTATATATTACATCACTGAGAGGTTAATTATAGCAATTGTTTTTTTTTTTT
This sequence comes from Onchocerca flexuosa, assembly GCA_002249935.1. NCBI lineage: Eukaryota > Metazoa > Nematoda > Chromadorea > Rhabditida > Onchocercidae > Onchocerca > Onchocerca flexuosa. The sequence continues at coordinate 116,246 of KZ270045.1, forward strand.
TTTCAAATTATTGTCTGAATTTTTATGGATTTCTTTTTTTTGGCAACAACAAATTACATTCGTTATTTTATTAAATTTTAATTTTGAAGGATTAAACACTTTTTTTTGTTGTGTCCATTGTTGGCAATACATGAAGTTTTTTGATCCAACAATTAATTAATATCGGTGAATTTCAAGGTTGAAAGTAAAGCACGTGTTGAAGTATATCCATTGCATATACCGAATGAGCAACGATCACCTCAACAGTACCAGAAATTTTATCCAGTAGATAATATTTACGAACAATCTGATCAATTGCAACAACAGGTTGGGTTCTTAATTTATTAAAATTTTTTTTGTCAAAAAATTGCAACTTACTTATTTTTCCGAAATCAAACTTGTTATTTATTCATAAAAATTTAAAGTTCATTTTTTTTAATCAAAAATTATTTTTATGTTTTGTTATGTAAGTTGGAAATGGCGCCGGAAACGAAGGCTTCATGTGTTTGACATTTTGGTATTCTTTGCTGTAGATTTGAGATCGCATTTAGGTTTATAATTAATTTAATTTTTGACATATTTGATTTATAAAAGACATTTCATATCAGTAGTTCCCAAATATCGAATCATCTCGCGATTTTGTAAGGTGAAGACCAAAAGATAAAAATCAAAATAAATTGGAAAAAAAAAAAGAAAAAAGCATTGACAATGATAATCAGTATTGTTCTTCTCTTACTGCAAAGTTCAGCATTTCAAAAATCTATTCAAATCGCTCCTGATGCAATTACTAATTTTTGTGAATCTTTTCTCAGATCTTTTGATTACCGCAAGAAAATTAAGTTTTCCAAATTTCCAACTAAATATCTGCCGATCGTTACTGCAATGGAATAAATGAAAAAGTGAAAGGAATTGTCCTGTGTATAGAAAATTTCTTAAATTTTAGATTTCTTGAATTTCCTATAAATAATTTCCTAAATTTCTTGAATTTTGCAAAAATATGCTAAAGTGATTTAATAGTTGATCTCAAATATGAAGTAGAATGGTGCAGGTAATAGATTCATTGCAGAAATAAGGTTATTGAACTTTCATCATTTATTTCAAATTTATTGAAAAACCTAAAAACGAATGAACATCGATAAGAGAAAAATTGATTCATTTAAATACAGTTATTGAAATCATTTTATTGCATTTGAAAGAATTGCTAAAGAAATGATAAACTTATCATGAAATGATTATAGAAATTCTAGCAAGTACTACTAAAATATTTCCATTCTTTTATCGTTTTCTGTGATTTCTTCTAAATTAATACAATAATTATTTTAGAAATTATGGTTTTTTCATTATTATTGAATAGAAATGGCCATTGAAAATTTGAAAATGCCATGCATATATTTCAATGATCATCTTAAAATTTGAAAATACTTTTACCACTTTTAGCTCCTATATTATTGCTGATCGGGTCGGCTCAGATCGAGTCCTAATGATTTCAAATTTAGTTAGTAACTAAATTATAGGCGAAGAAATGGTTGAATTTCATAAATTAAGAAATAATTAGTTTTTATATGCTAGAATTTAGGGTATAATTTATGACACAAATTGTGAATCAGAATTCAGCATTATTTCTTTACTTTGTTAGATTTGCTGTATTTACTTTTGTCAGACTTCGTTCGAGAACAAATAATCCGATGCATTGTAAACAATATCGTACTAGTTAAATCATGTCAAATTGTTTTTTTTTTTTTTAATCATTTTTTTTTAATCATTTTGCGATGATTAATTCGTCTGTTTTTTATTTTAAAATTTTACTGCAAATGAACAAATTTTTATCAATTAAATTGTTTTGATTATTCAAAAAATACATTTTTTAAAAATATAAGTTCCAAAATCCAAATTAGACTCAAAAAAACTATTGTCGAAAAATCGTTGGATGAATGAAAAAAATTTGGCAACGATAATATGAATTTGAAAATTCATTAAACTAAATTAAATGATAGATTTTCATTTTCTTTAGACTGATTTTTACTTGAATTTTATGATTTATTTATTATCCTACTTATTTCTAATTAATGGATATCATAATTGGCTAATTGTAAGACAAATCATTAGAAGAGAGGAAAAATATGGCAAGCAATAGAAAGAAGAATTTGAAAGACTTAGACGTTATTGAAAAAAATGAAAAAAGCGAAAAGCTGGAAAGTGAAGCAAATAAACTGGAAAAAACTTATTTTTATAAATTGTTTCACAAAAGTTTGTTTTATTTTCATTTTTTTTTTTTTTTTCATTTTTCAAATACTTCAATTCATTCAATTTTTTTCAGTGGCAAGAGAAAAGTCAGAAGCAACAGCAACCAATCAGGCATTTACCGGAGCAGGCATTCTACGCTCAATCAACAACTCCGCAACAGGTTCTACCTTTCTTGATTTGAGCTTTAGAAAATATTTTACAAGTTGGAAGAGTAAACTAAGCCTTCTCGAGAGTTCTCGAGAGTGCATGTACAGGTGAGACATCTTTATCATGGATTATTCGAGTATTTTTGTCGATGAATCGAGTAGCATCTCTTGATTTTTTTGTGCAACTTGACTGATCAGTGCGATCAGTACGAGCTTTTTAGCAAACTTAGTTGGAA
>KZ270045.1:119012-156213 GCA_002249935.1 Onchocerca flexuosa
TTACTAAATAAATATTTTATAACTAAATAAATAAATTTTATAACTAAATTTTATAACTAAATATCAATTCAATCAATTTTATCACAATCAATATTATGTTTTTTCTTCTTATCAACTTGTTTTCCTTTCACTAATTTTTATAGCTAAAGTATTAAAATTTTGTTATAATAAAATGTGACTCTAAAATTTGCAATAATTTTCTTTTTCAGACTTACAGCCGCCCGAAAGTATTTTACACAGAATATATCCAGGTGGAATTTTATTTTCAAGTTTTTAATTTTCGATATAAATTTTTGTTTTTCAATTTAAGGTATTAGAAAATAATATTTATTAATGTTATTTATTAAGAGGTTGTTTTAGAACTTCATATTTAATTTGTTCTTAAATTTTTGCTTATGCTTTATCACATCCAATATCAATTTATCTCTTTTGATATCACTTTCTTAGCCTGAATACGAGCGGCATCATCAACAATCTATTTATCAACCTCATCAGACCTATCAAGTAATTCTTTACATTCCAGATTATTTAATTACTTTCTTTTTCCATAAACTTCCTAGAGCCTCTGTTTTAGTTCGATTTGAAGTTATCGATTTTTTATATTTCAGTAATTCTAAATTTTATCTGTTGAATATTCGTTTTTTAAATACTTCTTGTACATTTTTTAGCAACAATTTTACGGACAATTACAGTCGGAACAGCAATATCGTGATAAAGTATGCTTAATTAAGAATTAACTTTTTAATTACTTTCTTTTTTCATAAACTACAAAAAGGAATAAAGTAAAACTTATGCCAGGAAGCATAAAATGTAATACTTTAAGCATCATTTTACTTGTTAGAATTCAACCAATTTGATAAACAATGATAGCTTAAAACAAAAAATGATTTTACTCTTTTAAACTTTGATGATTAGTTTCAGAATTATTCGGTTGATTTCAAATTCATGCCATCTAACTAATCAATGTATAAAGTACTAAATTAGCCGAAGTAATACAAAAACTAAATTTCTGCATATTTTAAAGTTTCTTTCCATCATAGCCAAGGAAAAATCAAACTTTGCTTTCGACGATTTAAATAAACGAAAAATGATTATTTGAATAGAAAAAGAGCAGTAAATCCTTTAGTTTATTCATAATTTCAAGATGAAAGGAAAAAATTTAGAAAGCTTTTTGAGAAAAAGAAAATTTAAGAAAATGAGAATTTAATGAACTCATTAAATCACGTCCGGATCTCAGATCAGAAGAATTTATTGCAAATATCTTATGAATCGTTGAAAATTTCATTATGATCGTTCAGACATCTAAAACCGGCCATATACTTGTTTATCAGATAATCTGAAGCTAGGAATAAAGATTAACGGATAAGAGAACATAGAAGGGATATGGAAATATGTGATGTAATCATCGAGTGATAAGAAAATATGGAACAAAGTTTAAGTGAGTGATAAAAGTGTTAAAAAACATTGAAAGGATGATTAGTGATAAGCTTTGCATTTCCCCATGGCATAATTTCAAGCATAGCTTAAATTTTCACTTCTCCTTGCTAACTTTTCAATTATTCGCCTCAGCATTAAATGAATTATAAATGAGAGTAAATTAAAGTGTGTCAATTGCAGTTTGAAGAGCATCGACCTTTCCTACCACGTCCTACTTATCAGCTTCCTTCACCAGCACAGTTGAATTCACAGTTGCAGTACAAACAGCAATACGAACAACATCATCCTCAGACACATTTCGATTATATCGAACAAAATCAATACTATCAGAATATGCCTCTCGTTGAACGGATTGCACCTCAGGTAGACACTGTTCACCTGTTTGATTGGTACGGAATGACACATGTTAACATTGCAATGAAATGATCGTTAGTAGTAATCTGTATACCTTCCGGATATACTTATTATCTTTAACTTTCATGTATTGTCGTCGTACTCAGATTGGTATATTGCATTGCTTTCAAAATATCAAGAAGACTTATATTTTTGCTCACATTTTGAATTTGCAAAATTTGATTAGAAATTGAATTCAAAACGAAAAGATAGGATTGAGAGAGGCTTACTTACTTTTTTTTTTTTGCTTGATTCAAAAGAATAAAGGGTGAATTTTTGAATTTCACTAATGTCACTATGTCACTATTATTTCATTTTCTAAATTTGACTTTTCATTTACATTTACTCTCGTTAAATCAAATATTATGAGTTGACTTTTGGTCACTTCTTCTATGAAATGATTTTTTATTTCTTTTGTTACAATTAAAAAAAAAAAAAAAAAATTACAGCGAAGGTTTACTGGTGGTCAGGATTATGCTGTACAAAATGGACAATCAAGGCAGATTGGTCAAAGTGAAAAACCACCACAATTTAGTAGGATTCCCTCTTCAGAAACAGTAAAAGCTGGCGAATCGGTCACATTTGTTGCAAAAGTAAGTCTTGAAGACAAAAAAAAATGAAACTTGAAAGCAGAGGAATACCATTTCTATCAAATTCATGCTTTAAAATTTTGGGAAAGATTTTAATTTATCTATTCTGAAGAATTTGTCTCAGATAATTGTCTTGCATCCAATTTTCAAGTTGTTTGGAATGTCCGCTTAGATTTCCTGAGTAGTAGATACTATTTCTGAAGATTACAAAAATCTTTTTTAAATCTTTTGTTGGGCTCTATTTGTTTATATTTCTAGACCACAGGTCAACCGGTACCAAATCTTAGTTGGTATCGCTCTGATGGCAGTCACATTGCAACTAATGGGCGCTATAAAGTTGAAATCTTTAATGATGGTTCGACAAAGCTAACGATCAACAAATGCACAACTGAGGACAATGATACTTATTTATGCGTTGCAGAAAATAAAGGTGGTGCTGTACAAATACGTTGCTCGCTTAATGTTCTTGGTATGTTAAAACGATGCTAGAACATTAAAAGTCTTTCGAGAGATTAAAAATAATCTCTCAGAGATTATTTTTAAGCAATACGAAAAATTTTTGTCATAACTCTGTCATTGCTTTATTATTTTATGAACGCCATTTATTGGATTGTTTTTATAATTTTATATTGCCCAATGAATTTCCTACTTTCAGAGCAAAAATTGAGTGGTTTGCCTCAATTCGTTAGTAAATTTCAATCAGTGACAATTTATGAAGGGGATTCATTGACACTTTATTGTAAAGCAGTGGGTGCGAAAATTCGAATAAGTTGGTCCAAAGATGGTACACCACTGAAAAGTGGTGGTTCGTTTAGGTAAGTGCTTTGAAACTAACTGAATATGTTGTTATTTTAAAGTTATCATTTCCAATCATTAGCTAGCGAAGAAGTGCGCACAGTTTACTAATTAATCATATAGAACGAGTTTACTAATTAATCATAGTTCACTAATTAAGCATATGTATATATATCGTCCTTCTAAAATACACTATTATTTGCAAATTTGGCCTTTCCAACTTACTTTTCCTAGAATTTTTAATCCTTTTGTTTTGAAAATATTGAACAAATTTTTTAAATTTCATCATTAATTGCATTAAATCATTTCACAATTTAAGAATAGACGATAAAGGGAATGGCGAGACAACTTTACAGATTCTTAACGCTAAAATGGCTGATGGTGGCTGGTATCAATGTGATGCCACAAATGATTCTGGAACATCCTCGTTGAAAGTGATTTTTCAAGTTTTAATCTCTTACAGTTTTAAATTAACATTATGTTATATGATTGAGATTTTTTGATTTGAAATTTCATAATTATTGAAACTTTGTTTTTAAGGTTATTTGAGAATAATTTTCTATATACAGATTGGTAATTGAATTTGAATGGAATTAAAATTTTTTTTTCAGGGACGCATAGTTGTCCAAACTCGCCAGAAATTGGACACAGCTAATCAAGACCAAATTACATTGAGAAAAATTGATCGTCGTATGGCCAGGTATGTCTAAAGCTGACTAAATAAATTGTTCAAAAACTATAACAAAAATTGAAATGAGGAAACTTTCCAAATTAAGAAGTTTTCTTCAAATTCGAAGTCAAGTTCTTAAGAAATTTCAGGTATGGTGGTAAAATGGAGGAAGATATTGATGAGAAACGAATATCTTCCAAGCAACCGCCAAAATTTTTGGATACAATTAAAAATTTAAATTTAATTGAGGGTCAAGCTGCTTTGCTTAGCTGTAAATATTCGCCACCAGATGATCCGAACTTAAAAATAGCTTGGCTGTTAAATGGAAAGGTGATTTTCTTATTTTTTCCGTATCTTTTAATTTTCTTACTTTTTTTCGTATCTTTTAATTTAAGCGAAATTTCTGCATTATGAGATAGATCTTGTATTATCTGAAGTTCGCTTCACTTTTTCTGTCCGCAGTTAAGTTTTTCCGATTTAAGTTAAATTTCAAGAAAAAATTCTGAAATTTAAGGCAGTAATAACAAGCTCGCGATTGTCTACAGTAACAGAAAATGGCTATGCTGCTTTGGAAATTAATCCCGTTAAAGTGTTCGACAAAGGTGAATATACTATAGTGGCTGTAAATACACTTGGTGAAGCGCGACAGTCTGCAACTGTTAATGTTATAGGTCAGCTGATTTACGTCCCATCTTATAAGTTTTTTTTGGAATTTTTAAATCGGTTATTTGGCATCAGCCGACTTTTCGTGGTGAGGTTGGTTTTCCCATGATAATGAAAAGAAAAATTTATTTACTGAGGCGAACTGAAGAAATTTGTTTAAAATCTGTATTTCGCGTGAGTGTTTCAGGGCATCGTAGTGCTCTGGCAGATGCCTCCAATGTTACGCTTTATGATCGATCTCAGATTGACAAAACAGCGGCGAGAATTGCTGAAATGCCGAATTTTCATACAGAATTACGATCAATGGAAGTTTTCGATGGCCAGCATGTCCATTTGGAAGCGAAATTTTCACCAGCTGATGATCCGAATATAAAAATCATGTGGTTTTTTAATCGAAAACCGTTGAACCAGAGTAAGTTACAATAAATCAAAATGTCTCATTAAATATACACTATATTCTTAAATGAAAATTAATTTTTTTTCTTTTGTAAATATACATATTTCAACTTTTTGAACAAGTATTCTTATCGTATTAAATCTTAAGGTTTTATAAGCTTTGAAAATATCTGATTTTAGGCGATAATGTGCGAATGTCTAATCAGTTTGGACTAGTTACATTAGACATTTTGAACATTACACCAGCAGAGGCTGGCAGTTATACATGTCAACTAGCAAATGAAGTGGGTATTATGGAATCAACAGCTACCGTACTTGTTCAACGTGAGACTTGCCAGATTAATTTTCACTAGATTCTTAGATAAAATAAAGATAAAATCAAATACACATTAGGACGAAAAGTTAAAAAGATTGAGCTCATGATGTATGGAATTAGTAATGAATGCATATTATTTATTTCTTTAAAAATTAAAACGCTTAATTAAGAAAACAAAAGACAGTTACGATAATAATCACATTAGTTTGATTTTTCTTCATTTTCAATTATTTTTATTCAATCTGACTTTTGACTTTATTTTATGCCATTTTAGCTTGTATAAAAGATTTCGAGCAGAGAAATATAGTGGATGTAGAAGACGCGCGTGAATTTCGAAATGAAGTTGATGCTTCAGATCATGCACCTGTCTTCCTTACAAATGTTTGATTTTATTTATGGTTTCAAAAATTTTCTCATATTGAAGTAATTCAACAATGAAGAAATTAAAAATAATACCATTTCTTATTTCCTTCAATACACTTAATCAAACTACGCATCTCTCTTGTCGTAAGCTGTATTAAGTAGCAGATTTCATAGCAAATTTTTCAGCTCTCAAATTGTCATTGCAATCAAGAACTTGGAAGTTCATATTTTGAAGCACGCATTGCACCCGTAAATGATCCTACATTGAAAGTAATTTGGCTGAAAGATGGGCAACTTCTGCCTAATGCTAATAGAATCCAAGTATGCTGTAGATTTCAAGATATAAAATTTCGTAGTGAACTATACATGGATTAGTTTATTTAGTGCATGTTTGGTGAACCATACATAAAATCTACGATGATTTAGACATTCAACAACTTTGGTTGCGTATCTTTAACACTGAATCCGACATATCCGGAAGATGAAGGCATTTATACTTGCGTCTTGAAAAATTTGCGTGGTACAGCTCAAAGTGCAGCTCAACTCACTACAGTGCATACCACAAGTTTACAACTTGAATCTAAGCATGAGCATTCATTAGCGCAAATTGGATATCTTGAGGGACAACAGGTATACCATCTTAAAGAAAATTTCTTTAGTTTATACTTTTAAGCTCAAAATTAATTCCACTTCTTTACGAATTCAGCAATTTAACATTTTTTTCAGTTAATCTATCTTTTTCTTTTAAATTTTGGTAAGTACTTGTAATTTTTAATGATTTCATTTCTTGAATATTTTCATTGATATTTTTCACCTATTTCACAAAATTTAACTTCTCTACAAATCTTCCTAATTTGGTTCTTTCTATTTAGTCCTTTTTTTTTTTTTTTTTTTCATTTTAAATAGCAGTTTAGGTTCATATTGGACCCCCATCCGTGGAAAGACCGGAAGAATTTAACAGCATGGAACAGCCACGTTTTGCACGTCAATTAGAAAGTCACATCGAAGTAAATGAGAATGAACCAGTGCATTTCGAAGCACGTATTCAACCTGCAAATGATGTCAAAATGGTTGTTGAATGGTAATTTTAGCTATTAAGTGAATTGGATTTGCAATATTTTGCATTACCATTATATTTACTTATTCATAAAAAGATCTATATTTTTTTAGCTTGATCAATTAATTGAAGCTTGCTCAACTTCCCATGAATTTACATTGAATTCAAAATAGTTGTGACATTCTTTTGTCATTATTTATAATCATAAGAAATTGAAATATCATGAAAATGAGATATATATTTTTGTTAATTCAGGCTCTACATAATTCTTTACGAAATTGTAACAGGTTTCTTTGTTAGTATTCCATATAGTCAACAAAAAAAAAACGGATCATATTTATTTTCATTTCATTTTGTTGCATGACCATAGATTGTGAAGTCTTACCGTACCCCTTTTCATTTTATTTTCTCAATTCCGGTGTTCCACTGCATGTGGGTTTTTTTTTTTTTTTTTACTTTTTATAAGCATTTTCAGGTATCACAATGGCGCTCCTTTACCTGCAGCCCATAGACTAAGGCCAATGTTCGATTTTGGTTACGTTGCCCTGGATATTCTCTATGCATTTCCTGAAGATTCTGGAATCTATACATTGATTGCCAGGAACGAACTAGGTGAAGTACAATCAAACCTCGAACTGATTGTCAATTCGGAGAAATCCCTTTACCTAGATGCTCATCATCCGGAAGGTAATTAAGAATTTTATCTATTTATTGTGAAAGTAAAAATTTTAAATTATCTTTGTACCTTGATTTTTTCAATGGATTTAAACTAATTCATGGGTAATTTTTATTTATTTGCAGGGCTAGATCGGATTCAAGAATTGGAACAAAGTCGCATTCGTCCACTGGAATATCCAGCTGATCGCGAATGTGATCATGAGCCACGATTCATTGGTGATTTGCATGATTTGGAGTTGAATGAAAATGAAAACATTCACTTTGCTTTGAAGGTCTGTAAGTTTGGATACTTAATAAAGTCTTTTCAAATACTAAATTTGAAATGTGATAAGTTCCATTTAAGTTGGAACCGATGAATGATCCTACAATGAAAGTAGATTGGTACGTTAATGGACGACCACTTTTGGCTAGTTCTCGTGTTCGGACTCTATATGAATTTGGTTTCTTGACAGCTGATATTCGTGGTGTCATTCCGGAGGATTCTGGAATTTATACTGTAAATGCAACAAATGCATTAGGTGAAGCAACAAAAGAATGCACAGTAACTATAAAACGTTAGTTTTATAGTTTTTCTGAAAAAAAAATAGGAAGCAATAAAAATAATGGTTGGATCATTAAAATTAATTCAAACTGAAGAATTCAATTAATCAGAAGCCAATTTATTTCTAGCACATGCAACTGTACTTTCTGAGACACAGCATCAAGAAAGTTTGGGTAAAATTCATCAGATCGAAAATTTGAATAAATATGGCCGGCAAGAAGTGGAGGATAAAGGTCCACAGGTATGATACATTTCAATTTTGAGCAATCACTCGCTTGTGCTTCAAAAAAAATTATTTTCGTGATATTTGAAAACGATTACTCATCTAAACATTAAACGATTTATAACGAAAAATGCAAATTGAGCGATTTGATTTTTTAAATGCAATTTCGTTTCAAAATTCAATTTACGCTTTTAAACATCAGCGCTGATAAAATTAAGAAATTCGTAAGAAGTAGGTTGCCATGAAAAACACCCTATGATTACAAAAATATTGGAATTATACAAAGTGGTGGTGTTTGACAAGGTTATAATATGTGTAATGCCATTTCAATTTGCAAGTAATAATTGAAAATTTACCATTTAGAGACCACCATGTTTCGTAAAGCCATTGCCTGGAGATATTGGTGAAGTAGAAGAAGGAGAGCCGCTTCATCTAGAATGCCAAATAACTCCAGTAAATGATAGTACTTTACACATTTGTTGGCTAAAAGATGGGAAACCAATTCCGACAGGTTATGTATTCTAATTTATTTTCAACGAGCTTTTAGTATCTGTATGATATTCTTCATATTTTCTCTTTTTTACAGATAACTTTATATTAAATCGTTTTACAGGACACAGATTTCGTACCTTTCATGATTTTGGCTTTGTTTCTTTGGATATTTTGGATGTTTATGCTGAAGATTCGGGAACATATACATGCGTTGCAAAAAATGCACTCGGACAAGCAGATTCATCCATCAGTTTCACATGCAGAGGTATCTTTTTATTTTTCATTTTGTCGATTGACATATCATATTATGTACAAATATTGTTTTTAAACAAATAATCATCATGAATTCAGACAAAGAAAGAATTCTTGGCCAGACACAACATCCAAGCAGTGTTGCTAGAATTCAGGAAATCGAAGCACCAAAGCCAGCTCCACAAGAAATCTCGGATGCAATAAAGGAAGTGAGTATAGTTGCTCTCAGTTTGCTGGAAAGATATTAAGGACTTACAGCCAAATACATTTGTTCTCTAAATCGCTTTAGATTAACTACATCAGTTTAATGTTGAATTACGCTTGATGGATTAATTTATATTAGTAATGAAATTTCTGTATGAGATTCAAATCTTCTTATATACTGTATAGTGTTTTCAGCGAAACCCAGTCTCACACTTCCCTTTTATCACAAATATCTTTGTTGTTCTCTTTATAGTAATTTTTGTGGAATGCTGGACTGTAAGAAATTTTTTGCTTTCTGGAAATTCAATCACTAAATCTATTATTAATAGGCGTTTTTGTCAATGCAAATTCAGTTCAAATCATCAAGCAAAAAAAAAATTTTTATGAAATTTTTATAGGCACCAAAATTCATCAAGCATATTGGCACTGGTGAGATGATATATGTTACTGAAGGTGACAATGTTTATTTAGGAGCACAAATAACTCCTGTGGATGACAATTCCTTAACGGTTTATTTTTTTTTTTCTTTTTTTGGATTATTTATGTCTTACTTTTTTATCGAGAATTGAAGTGGAATATGCCAGAGTTCATTCATGCTTCTAGTTTTTTAAACATATAAAAGGTGATATGACTCATGTAACCATATCGAAAATTCGGTAGAAAGTTTTTTATTTTTAGTTTTCCTGAAAGTTTCGAACATTTCTCTTTGTTTTAGTATGAATGGTTTTTAAACGATAGGCCTTTAATGAAAGCTCATCGTTTTGTGCTCAGTCATGATTTCGGATTCATTGCACTTAATATTTTGTATATGTACCCGGAAGATAGTGGTACTTATACTCTAGTTGTGAAAAATGCAGCTGGCGAAGCACGATCCGTCGCTGATATTGACTGTAAAGCTAAAGGAAGCATGGTTTGCATTTCACTATCGAAAAATGATTATTTCTTGTCATAGAATTTCTTTGTTAATTTTTCAGTTAACAATTTCATCGTTAATCTTTCAATTATGTAGAGTTATTTGCGAAGTATGAAATCTCATTTCAAATTTTTCTATGTTTTGATATGAATTCGAAATGCAGAAGCAAATTTTTTTCACTCAAGATGTTTAATAAATAAGTGGAGTAAGTGTTCAATACATTTAAATTGATTTAATACATTTAGATTGATTTAATAAGCAAAACTGTTTGTTATTTTGTCTAGATTGTAGGGTATTTTTTTCATAATTCAAATTTTCAGATAACAGAATCTTTTCATCCTAATTCAGTACAACGTATTCGTGAACTAGAAATGCCGTTGCAAGTACCAGATGAACGTCCGGAAGCACCGCGAATGGCACCACAAATTGTACGAACTCTACCACCGCAATTAGATAATGTGCATGAAAGTCAAACCCTTCATTTGGAAGCACAAATTTTACCTGTCGATGATAATCAGCTTAAAGTAAGTAATGCAACAATGCTTTGTAAACAGAGTAGGAGCAGACAATGAATTGTTTGGGCAGAGAGCAATTCTGTTGAAGGACTAAAATAGAAATTAGGACTAAAGCGATTCTGCTAATAAAGAAAAAGAAAAAATGACAGCGGTAGATGAACAATACAGCGACGACATATGAACTCAGATTTGAATTGCAAAAGATATTATATCTTCTCATATCTGCACTGAGCACTTATTTGTGAGTTTTCCAAGAAAGAAAATAAACCGAAAAATTGCGAGTCTTTCAAAAATAAAATAATCAGGTTGAATGGCTTCATAACGGGCATCCATTAAAAGCTGGTAGTCGGTATCGCTTGATGAATGATTTCGGTTTCGTATCTTTGGATATTGATTACATCATCGCTGAAGATGCTGGATCGTACACATTGCTTGTTACAAATCCTGAAGGTGATTTCTCATTTACTTTGATCAATATTTCTGCAAGTATTCTTATGAATAATACTTATTTCAAGTAGTAAAACTTGACAAAAAAATCCAGAATGTGGATCAGGAGGGATTCAAGATTGGGAAACAACTAAATAAAAAAGAAAAATAAATTCAAGCCTTCTGTGTTGTGAAATTTTTGAGCGCTTTTGTAGGTAGGTGAAGTATAAGAAAAACAAGTTCCAGTTGGCAAAGCGAATGTAAAAAATATTTAATTTTATTGTGCTTTAGGTCGTGCTGAAACAAGCACACAATTTGATGTAGAACGATTGAAAAATATTTATATGGATACCGAACATCCTGAAAGTTTGCGACGGATCCAAGAAATTGAAGCAGTACAACCAGCAAAGCCATCTGAAGAAGAACTGATACCTGAAATGCCATCTTTCACTCAGCCACTAAATGGTCCTAAAGAAGTCCTTAGAGAAGGACAATCAGTCCACATGGATTGTATGGTACAGCCAATTAATGACCCTAATTTGAAGGTAGATTATTATTTTTTAATTAGGAAAAAATTGCGATCTCAAGAAACCTAAATTAATTATATAAATTCTAACTGGTTTTCAGTTCATGTTATTTAGTTTAATATATATATATATATTTAGTTTAATATATATTGATGTGGAGTATATTTCAAAAATCTTTCCTATTTTTTTATTTCTTCAATTTCAAAAATAAATTTTTTTGATGTGAAATATTTACTTTCATATGCTTTACAGATTGAATGGTTTCTCAATGGTTACCCAATTATGTTTGGATCACGTATTCGAACTATGCATGATTTCGGTTACGTAGGCCTTGAATTCCTACACATTCATCCTGAAGATTCGGGTACTTACACATGCAGAGCTAGCAATGCAGCTGGTGAAGCAATTACCGAATTCTTCATCGAATGCAAACGTAGGTTTTATTGAAATTAGTTCTATCACATGGATGGGAATCAGCGTCACTTTGATTGATGTTCTTTAAAAATGCAGCAGGACAATATGAGGTTTACTTTTTACTTCAAGCAAAAATTTTTTTCCACATCAAAGAATTAGCAACATGCTTATGATTATATTTTGCAGCACGAAGAAATATCTATCTGGATACGCAGCATGCAGAATCATGGGCAAAAATACAAGAAATAGAGAATTATGAACCACCTCGTGAACCCTCACCTGAAATTTCGTTCCCACCACCAACTTTTACTGTACCTTTGCAAGTAGGCCGTGTTTATATTCAGCAAAATATAATTTTAATTTGAATTCTTTTGATAATTTAAACAAATTTGATGGAAATATTGATGCTTGCAATGTTTTTTAGAATTTCGATGGTATCCTTGATGGTGAAAGTATTAGATTAGAATGCAGACTGCAACCAGTTAATGATCCGACGCTAAAAGTATATTGGACCAAAAATGGGTTGCCACTACCGCAAGGTAAGTTACCTACTTCGAAAGAAATGTAATTAATGACCAATTAAAATTTGTGTTTATTTTGTAAGCGTTGAGTAGATGAAATATTCTTGAAGAGCCAGCATGAAAAAAATTGCATTGTGAATTTTCAACTTTTTATTTCTGAATGAAATTTTTATTTGAAAGAGCTTTGGACAAATATGTTCAAAATTATGGAACTGTCTTTAAATTAATATTCAGGAGATTAATTATTGATAACGATTTGGTTAAGTCTGTAACCTTTTTTGCATCGTTTTTATTCATTCAAATTTTCTTTTGCAGCAAAATTAAGTTATATTTTCAGGAAGTCGTTTCATGCCGGCACGTAATTTGGATTTTGTGACACTGGATTTATTAGCTGTCTATGGCGAAGATTCCGGGATGTATTCATGTCGAGCAATTAGCGAATTTGGCGAAGCAACAACTTCATGCGTCGTTACATGCGAGCGTTAGTTTTTCGTCTTATTGATATTTTTTTTTTCATTGGATCCGCAGTTGGAAAATACTGAAAATACATATATTTAGCTACGAAATCACTGCTTTTGGATACTCAGCACCAAGAATCTTGGAATCAAATTCAAGATATGGAAAATCGTCGACCTCAAGAACCAATTTATTTTGAACCGGAAAAAATACCACCACGATTTGTGGTGCCTCTGCCTGAACAAATTGGGGAATTTAATGAAGGCGAACCCATTCATCTAGAAGGGCAGGTTGGTTTCATTGTTAGCTATCCATGCGAAGATCCCGGGATCTATTTATGACGAGTAGTTAGCGAAAATTTAATATGATATTTGTTCTCATCGAAAGTGGTGGATTTCCACTGATGAAGTTAATTTAGAATAAAAGGCTAGGTTTTGTTAATATTTTTTTTTTTTATTGTTAAGTCTACTTTTTCTTGTCTGACTTTTAAATCAACCTACTTAAATTTTAATTAAGTGTTTCGGACGATTATTTTATTTTTGAAACAAAAATGCAACTGATGTCGTTAGAAACGAGCGATATCAATGGTCAAATTGATTCTGAACAATAAATTTTAAATATTTCCTAATTTACGATATTGCAGATAGAACCTACGAATGACAATGAACTCACCGTAGAATGGTATCAAAATGGACAGCCACTCACAAATGGACATCGTTTCCGGAAAACACACGATTTTGGATATGTTTCATTGGATATTCTTTATGCTTTTCCTGAAGATAGTGGGGAATGGACATGTGTAGCAAGTAATAGTTTGGGTAAGGTTTTTTTCTTTCTACTGTTTATTAAATAATCTTCACGATTTAATAACTTGATTTAAAAATCTTCATTTAAAATTTTATAAGAGGTATCCACATCTCATTAATGGTTATTATTTAAAACGATTTTGAATAGAATATTTTTAACTTGATCTTATGCAAGAAATTTCAATTGCAGGAAATGCGCAGTCAACGGCAGCATTCAATATTATCGGTAAGCAAATAATCATTAGTGAGAGCCAACATCCAGAAAGTTTGCAGAAAATTCGAGAAATCGAAGCACCGAAAGAAGTAGTACCAGAAGCACCGGAATTAAAACCCTTGCCACCGCAGTTTATACAGCCATTGGAAGCCATTGAAAGGATCGAGGGCCAGCCCGCACACTTCGAAACAAGGTACTGATTTTTATAACAATCCATCAAATTTAAATGTAAAGTAAGATTTGCAGAATTCTAATCGCACAAAATAGTTTTCAATTTTATTTTGTTGTTTTCTAAAGATTCGCATCTCTTTTTTGTCATTCAAAATAGAATTTCAATATTGGGATGTATTCTGGATAATCTTAAATTTCTTTATAGGACAAATCTGATAAACAAGACAAACAATATATTTTATCTTAGTCATTGCTTACAAAAATTTCCCAGTTGCTCTGTATTCTAGAGTTACACCAATCAGCGATCCAAAGATGAAAATACAGTGGTTCAAAGATGGTGTTCCTCTATTGAACAGTAATCGTTTCCATCACACATTTGATTTCGGATTCATCGGATTCGATATTTTATACACTGTTCCGGAAGATGCCGGAACATATACGGTTGTAGCAACAAATGAACATGGAGAGGATCAAGTAGAAGCACAGCTTTCTGTTGAGACCAGATCAGGTTCGAGATGAAATTTTTGCAAAATATCTTTAAAAAATCGAAATATATATTTTAATGTTGGAGAGATACAAAAAATTCGAAATTTTTGGACTTGGATGGAAATTGAATCATATTCAGCTATTGTTGGTGACACGCAACATGAGAGTAGTTGGCAAAAGATCCAAGTATTAGAGCAACCGAAAAAGAGGCCTGAAGAGGCTCCAGAATCTGAGCATGGGCCACCTCATTTCACTCGACAATTAAACTCCAATGAAAATCTGATCGAGGGACAACCAGCACACTTTGAAGCACAATATGAACCAATTAATGATCCACAACTGGCAATTTTGTGGTAAGTTTGTAAGTGAAATATGAGACTTTAAAAGTCATATTGTCAAGGGCAACTGATGTGAAGTAATTTTGCTTTTCTTAAACATTCCATGTTTATCTTTTTGTTGTCTTTATCTTTATCTGTTTATCTTTATCATTAGCAGAAATCTGTAAGAATCCTAACACCCAAATTCCGAATGATATTTGGTAGGACGATTGGAACTAAGAGAAGATTACTTACTTTTTGCATTTAATTGGTTAGTTTTTGTATTTTAGTAGCTTCCCACAATTCAGTGCTGAGTTTTTGTGCATTTTTAATTTAACTATAAAAATTTTTAACTATTTTGTAGGTTTCATAATGGTCGTCCGCTAGCTACTAGTAGTCGTATTTCGATGAGAAACGAATTTGGTTTGGTAACCCTCGACATACATTATGTTTTGCCAGAAGATATTGGTGAATTCCGTTGTCTGGCAAGGAATGCAGTGGGTGAGGACCAGACATCTGGTAGTTTGCAATGTCAGACTCGAGCAAGTATACTTGCTGAAGTACAACATCCAGAAAGTTGGAAACGAATTCAAGTAGGCATTCTGTTCCAAATAAGTAATTGCTTAGAGTAAAGAATTCCAATTATCATTTAATTCATACAATGGGAAAATTTTAGGAAATTGAAGCACCTAAAGCTCTTCCAACTGCTCCAGAACCAACAGTTTATGCAAAACCAACGTTTACACAACCCTTAAAAAGTATAGCTGATGTACCGGAAGGTGATACTGTTCTTTTAGAAGCAAGGGTTATACCTGTTAATGATCCCAAACTACAGATTCAGTGGTAAACTTTTATTTTTTAAGATTTGGTACTACTTGCATAATAAAGCTCTAAATTTTATGAATTTGCTGATAAAAAACGAAAAAGCAAAAACGATTCGTTTTGTAAATTCTTATGCAATTCTTATTCAAAGAAATCGAAGATTTTCAGATTCTAAATTTAAATAAATCTTTAGGTTCCATAATGATGCTCCGTTGCAACAAAGTAGTTGGCACACAATGATCAATGATTTTGGATGTGTCACTTTACGCATCTCATCCGTTTATCCACATCACTCCGGCGTTTACTCATGTAAAGCAGTAAACGAACAGGGAGCAGCTGTAACAAGTGCAAATGTCTCTGTCTTGGGTATTTGCTTTGAGTTCGTGCGTAAGACTAAAAATGAGACGAAAGTCCTTTGTTTTATAAAAATTGCAGGTAATCTATTCATTTAAATCCTGGTTCTTCATTCCAGGTGCGGATAGTCTGTTGATAGACACGCAGCATCCAGATTCCTTGAAAAGGATTCAAGAATTAGAATCGATGGATAAGAATGTTCGCTTGGAAGTACCTGAACCAGAGTTCGGTAAACCAAATTGGATGAAAGCCTTTGACAACATTGATAACTTGCAAGAAGGTGAAATTGTGCAATTGATTGGTTATGTGGAACCAGTTGGTGATCCTGATTTGAAGATCGAATGGTATCTGAATGGCGCTCCCTTGAAAAATTGTAAATTTCTTAAGATTTGCTTAATGTTTTACTTTTCATGCTGACTTTTAGAAAAACAAAAACTTTTTCTGAATTTTAAAAAAGTGAAATTGAAGAATTTAAAGAATTCGCCATTTTGCATCTTTTTCAGTCTTTCAGCAATTTCATTATCTTTTTTTTATTATATTTTCAAAATTCAAGCAAATCGATATCGTCATGAAAATGATTTTGGAAACATTATGCTGACAATAGTTCATGTTCTTCCCGAAGATTCTGGAGTATATACATGCAAAGCTGTAAATAAACAGGGTGAAGCCGCTACTAGTGCTACAGTAAAAGTTGCTGGTTAGTTTTAAACGTCATCTTTAAATATCATTCTTTTCGAAATTGATAACATTTTTTACTAAAGTTTTTTATTATAAATATAATTAATCCTATTTATTTCTTTGTTGTAAGAACATTAAAGAACAAGTTATTTATTTCCAGGTTATGAATCCATCGTTCGTGATACTCAGCATCCAGTATCTTGGGAAAAGATCCAGATTCTTGAAACACCAGCAGTAATTGAAGAGGTTGAGGAAGTGATAGAAAAAGAGAAACCCCGCTTTCTCACGCAGCTTGAGTCGGTAACTGACATTCCGGAAGGTTCTATCGTGCATCTGGAAGCAACATTTCAGCCTGCTCGTGATCCTGATCTTAAGGTTTCTTTTTGTTTTTGTACAATGAGAAACGTCAGAAAGCCTGAAATTTTATCATTAATTGGCTAAGTTTGCATATCATTCTGATTTGCGAAAAAACTTGTGCAAATCATTCTGATTTGCGGAAAAATTTGTGCAGCAACTAAAATCTAGATTCACTGCAACAAACTTCTGTTCTTTAATGAACATTATTGAATCGTTTTGACTGAATTTCAATAAATTTCGAATTTTTGAAGGTTGTATGGCTACACAATGGGCAGCCGCTTGGTGCCAGTCAACTGGTAAAAACAAGAAGCGAATTAGGCTGGGCAGCCCTAGATATTGGTGGTGTTAATCCCGATCACAATGGTGTCTACACACTTAAGATTATAAACAGTGAAGGAGAAGCAGCTTCATCTGCATCTATTAAGGTTATTTTCGAAATATCCGTATTTGAATCCATTTATTCTGTAATTTGTTTATCCGTCAGCTGCATATTGTTTAACATTTTATATTATTTTGTTTCCTGCATGGTGTTTTAAGTGCAAATTGTTATTCTGAATAAAATAAATAATTTTAGGTCGCTGGTATTGGAGACATTTTGCTGGAGACTGCACATGAGGAATCATGGCGTAGAATCCAGGAAATTGAAGCGCCAAAGGAAAAGACACCTGGTAGGCAATATTGTCTATATTATAAGTCTTATCTGGTTTTAAAATTCCGTATAGGCAGTTCTTAACTTTTTTAATATAAAAATGCATGAGTCTTATTTTTTGCACTAAATATGATTGACTTGGAGATGTCTCAAAATTTCTGTGAATAGCCAGTTTTCACTTATTAGTGTCTCATTTTATTTGTAAGTGACTTGTTACATTGCAGAACCACCACCGCCAGTTTATGATGCTCCATCAATTCACGAACAAATTTCGGATGTTGAATGTGGCGAAGGCGAGCCAGCGCATTTTGAGGCGGTCATCGCACCAACTAATGATCCCAATTTGCAAGTTACATGGTTTCGCAATGGGCAACCACTGGCACATGGCTCGAAATATGCAATTTCACGGGACTTCGGTTTTTGTACTTTGGATATTGGCTATACATATCCTGAAGATCAAGTACGACTCATATCTTGGTGATCAAATACGATCCATTTTCCCAGACACCAGAGGCGATAAAGATAAGAAAAGCATAGCTGATTATCGCTATGGAAAAATCATCATTTGTTGTTCTGTTATGCTTGATTTGAATCTTTTGGAAGTACAAATTTATTTCCGTCAAATTTACATTTCTTTGCCTCATTTTTTTTTTTTTTTTTCAAATTAGGGCGTATATCAATTACGTTTAACAAACGAAAATGGTGAGGCGGTTTCTAGTGCTACACTGAAATGTCATCCGAAAGAGGCAATATATGGCGATACTCAACACATGGTATCATGGGAACGAATACAGGTTGTTTAACAAACAATATTCTATTTTTTTCTGAGTTCCAGTTTTTCGTAATAAACTATTAAATGTATGTTATGAGGGGATTCTGAATTCAGGAACTAGAAGCACCGAAAGCACCGATGCCTGAAATGCCGCCACCTCCTAAAGTATTGCCGCGATTTCTTACACATATCCAAAGTCCTGGCGATCTATACGAAGGACAACCAGCACACTTTGAAGCTACCATAGAACCAATAGATGATCCTGATCTTATAATACAGTGGTGAGTATCTTTTGAAATGGATGGCAGTTTTTTCTCTTAGGAAACTTATAAATAATCTGATATGAATATTTGATCTTTCAGAAAATCTTTTATTGCTTATGGAATTTTTGATATATATTTATTATATTTTCCTTATTTAGGTTCTTGAATGGAAATCCAGTATCGGCAAGCTCAAGAGTAAAAATGATTAATGATTTCGGTTGGATTATCATGGACATTAGTGCGACGGAATCACGGGACAGTGGTGAATGGACATGCATCGTGTCAAATGAAGTTGGTGAAGCAAAAAGTTCCGCAAATCTTAATGTTTCGAGCAAAGAAAGCATCATTTTTGATTCGATGCAACCTCAAAGTCTGGAAAGAATTATGGAAATGGAAGCTGAAAAACCAGTTCCTGACGAGGCTCCACCGAAAGTTAGTTTTAGAGACGAATTAATGATCAATAAATCGTTCAACAAAAAAGTTATAAATTCAAGGAAGAGTGCAAATTGTTAATATTCATTTTGTCAGAATACAATAATGAAAGACAGTCATGGCAGAGTTGAAAGCTTCCAATTATGATTAACCAATTAAAGATTCATTGATTTCAACTACGCAGTCTTCTAGGATTCTTTTATTTTCAGATCTTCGATCCACCACAAATTACTGTTCATCTACAGAAGCCAGTAGATCTTACGGAGGGTGACAGTACTCACTTAGAAGCTCGATTCACACCGATTGATGATCCGAGTTTGAAAGTAGAATGGTTCCGTGATGCTAAACCTCTGTTTCATGCAAATCGATATAAGATGGTGCAAGATTTTGGCTTTGCAATACTTGATATCTTGCATCTCTTTGCACAGGTCTTAATTTTCAGAGTTTTTTCAAGTCTTTTATCATAAAATACAGATATTCAACATTCAGATTTAAAAATATATAAAATAGCGAAACGAATTTGAATTCCATTTCGTTTTCCAATTTGAATTCGTTTAAAACTTACAAATTTGAAACTTGACTTTCAACTGCTGTTTTCAAATCTTTTTTTCCCCAAATTGACAATTGCATTCATATCATCTGTCTTCTATAAAACGACTAGCTTTAAAAACTAATGGAATATAAACTGTGATTTTAGAGTAGTTTCTAGTGTCGTTCCAGGATGCTGGCGAGTACACCGTGAAAATTACTAATTCCGTCGGAGAAGCGAGTTCATCAACTGTTTTAGAAATTACATCAAAAGAAACTCTTTTGCTGCAGCCTCAGGTAATCCAGAGATTTTGTTCTCAAATCGAATCAAAACGATCTTTAAACATTTGTATCAAATTAGCTGTGATTAAAGACCGAATAATTTCTTTATCGAATTATAAATACACAAAAATGAAATTTTGCAAAAATCATTCCATTTATCATGCGAAGTATGTTGATATTGACACCAAAAGCTTTTTATTTAACTTCACTTACACAAATGACTTGTATCTCTTGATATAATATTTGCAATCTAACAAATACTGTTTATATTCAGTATTTGCATACTGGATATCATAAATAATCTTTGAATAGAACAAATATCGTTTTTAATTAACTTATGACGACTTTATTTGTTAAATATATAAATTTTTTTATGCAGGATGAAGGTAAAGCAAAAGCAATTGAAAGACTTGAATATAATCTGCATTTGAAACCAGAAGAGAAAACTGTGGAAGAGCAGAAAACTGTACCAGTATTTATTGAACCTCTTTCGGCTCCTGTAACTTGTGAGGAAGGAGATCGCGTTCATTTCACTGCTCGATATGAACCACTGAATGATAATCAGTTGCAGGTTACTTTCATTTATACTCTTCAATTATATTTCAAATCTTCATTTTAAAAATTCTTGAATTCTTATCGAATAGAACTGAAAATATATGGAATATAACGATGCATGTCTTTATATAAGATGTCTATATATTGCCTTTATTGAATACTTTTCTGATTTGGCCTGATTCAAAACTGTTTTTCAGATCCAGTGGTATTTAGATGGAAAGCCACTGAAAACGGGAAGCCGTGTTAAAACAATCAGTGATTTTGGTTTTGTTGTCCTGGAAATATCACCATCATATCCGGAAGATTCGGGCGAATATACATGCCGTGCCATTAACAAGGTTGAAATATTTTTGATCTACAAAATCTTGTTCAACTGTTTAGATTCTCGATTGCTGGCATCAAGTCCTTATATGTTGAAAATTTTAGGTTGGTGAAGCGGTAACTAGCACACAACTAAAATGTAATCCAAAGCAGAAAATCATCACGAAGTCGCAGCTTCCAGATAGCATGTCTGGCGCTTATAAGAAAATCATTGATATTGAAGCGCCAAAGCTACCGGCTCCCGAGAAGTCTGAATTTGAATATGAAGCACCGAGGTTCTTGACTCAGTTACAGGTCTGAATTTTTTTTCTTTAAATTGTTTGGCTTGAACTGAATATCAAATTAGGAAGTTGTCGAAGAATCTAATTTCAAAAATGCTTTTTCGGTTTTTCAGAATTGAGAATTTTTTCATTTTTGATATATTATCATAAAATCCATTTATTTGCTTTCCAAAATTGACGTTTCCAGTCGTTGACGAACTTGTCAGAAGGACAGTTAGCACATTTGGAGGCACGAGTGGAACCAGTAGGTGATCCGAACTTAAGCATTGAATGGTTCCACAACGGACAACCCGTTGGTCATACAGCTCGCATGAAAACAATCCACGATTTTGGTTTTGTGGTCCTAGAATTGATACCTGTAGAGCCACAAGATTCAGGGAGTTGGGTATGTCGTGCAAGCAATAAAAAAGGACAAGCAGAAACATCATGTGATATGGAGGTAAAATCTAAAATTATTTCTATTAGATGTGGAAATACTATGGTCGGCATAGTGATGTTGTCATCATTCATTAATGTTTAAACTGATGATATCTTCATTTCCTAGATAGAACGGGATGTGGATGAGATTCAAGGAAATAAATTCTTATATAAATAAATAGTCAATAATTTTCAGGTCAAAGGTATGGGCGGTATTATTTCCGATTGGCAAAGTACTGCTGAAGGTAAAGATCGTATTGAAAAGCTGGAAGAATATATCCATCGGCCAAGAGATGAATTAGATGAACCAGTGAGAGAGTTTGATGCACCGTACTTTACCCAAAACCTCACTGATCTCGGTCAGGTAAAGGAATTAATGTAGTACTATTACGTATTATAATTTAAATTGTAAAATTGTTATATTATCAATACAGAAAACGTTATGGTTTTTTTTTCGGAAACTTCTCAACAAGAAGTGATGGATCCTAATGAATTTCTCAATATAAACCATGTTTTAGAGCCTGAGCTACATCAGGAATCTAATGTTACACCATGTTCATATTGTAATTCTGCACTCGCAGACTTTTTTGTGTAATACGATTGTTTCCACTTCAAAAAAGTCTCAATTTAAAGTTTATTTTCTTAACAATTTCAAATTAATTTTAAAATGTGTCAGATGTTCTGCATAGATAATTGCAGATGAATGAAGCGGAGGCAACGGCTTTTACTTGTGTGTTGCAACCAATTGGTGACCCATCACTTCACATAGAATGGCTTCATAATGAACATGCTATACCATATTCAAATAGGATATATATGTCAAATGATTTTGGTGTCGCTACATTGCTGATTAAGCATCTAATTGCTGAAGATAGCGGGGAATATAAGTATAAATTTTGCCGTTTATTTTTAAAACCAGTTATCCGATAAACCATGCTAGCAATTTTGAAATTTTATCCCAATTTCATTTATTGATTAAATGCTTTACTTTCTAATGTTTTTCAACATAAAAAAATAATATAGATTTACTTGCCTACTCACTCACTTTTAATTATTTGGACTTTGAAAAAGTAATTTTACCATGTAATGAATCGATATTTGGATTTTCCCAGTATTTTATCCTTGTTCCGCCTTGTCCAGGAATCCCAAATTTACACAGAATTTTTCAGATGTATAGCTTATAATTCTAAAGGAAAAGCGGAAACTGTTGGTCATATTGAAGTTGCATCCATCATCCAGATCGATGCACCACAAATAATTCAACCTCTAGTTGAAAACATTGATGGAATTGAGGTATTGTTTCTTTGTTGAGCGAACGAATGTTTTTAAAGATCTGTGCTGAAAAATAATAGTAACGATCCAGTAAACAATGAAACCAATCGGAGAAAAAATCTAGTTCATTTTATTACTAGAAGAAAAATCTAGTTCATTGTAGCAAGGCGATTCTGTTCACATGGAATGTCGTGTATCACCAATCAATGATTCGAAATTGACAGTTAGCTGGTTAAAAGATGGCAAATCACTTACGGAAGCTTCACGTTTCAAACCAACATGTGAATTTGGTTTCGTAACATTGGATATTCTGTATGCTCTTCCGGAAGACAGTGGCGATTATGAATGTGTTGTCGTGAACGATAAAGGCGAAGCATCCACCAGAACTCATGTTACGGTATATTGGTTTCTAAAATATTATGACTTTTTATATTTAAGTTTTTTTCAGCAGAACCTTACGATTTCATTGTACTTGAAAAAGTGTTCTTTTTTTCTCTAAACCTAATCGGATTAATTTTTGACGTGAGTTCAGGTCCTTTCAAAACCGAGTGTAGAATTTGCTCCGCAAGCTCCTGGTGCTAATATAGAAAATCTCGAGAATCATTTACGTCAACATACTCGTGTTGCATTAGCACTCACCAAGGATGATGCTTACAATGAGGCTACAAAACGACCACCTGAGTTTAAAACCGAATTGACGAATATTGGTGTTGAAGAGAGTGATTATTGTCGTTTCGAAACACAAGTTGCGCCGATTAATGACCCGTATATGAAAATAGAGTGGTTTAAAGATGGAAAACCCGTTTTGATAGGTAATTTCGCTTTGCTTTTAAGTAAACTCTATTCTTTTTAGTTTTAAGTTATTGCGGAACATTCTTTTTAAAAACGAATTTCCATTAAACGATATTTAGAATTTTGAAAAATGCGAAACCAAAATAGATGGTCAAGATTTCATATTTTTCATTAATTTTGATGTCAATTTGATCTTTCAAGGTTTCGAAGTTAACGATAATTTTATCTTTTTTCTTTGGTCTTTGTATAAAAAACTATTGTAGGACATCGATTCCGTTCAGTGTTAGATTTTGGATTTGCTTGCTTAGATGTTCTCTATGCATTGCCCGATGATACTGGTGAATATACTTGTGTTGCTTCGAATCCTTATGGAAAGGCAACAACATTGGCGAAATTGGCTTGCTCAGGTTCTAAACATATTATCACTGAAAGCCAACTTCCGCAGGGTGTTCTAGTTTCTGATGTCAAGAACCTTGGTGATCAACCATATTGGTTTGTTTGTTTGTTTTTTTCAAATATTTGATTTCACTGCTATATTTCTAGCTTTTTAGTTAAGACCTATGAAAAACGCTAGCAATTTTTAGAAAGAATAATATTGGCAATAATTCATTTTGTTCCTTGTAAGCTTTTAACCTAGTTTCTTACATCTCCAACATTATTATTTGCTTATTGTGATGAACTCTCAATGTTCTGAACTTTTTCTTTTCTGCAATAAAATGTTAAATGCAATTTACATTTTAAATTTTATCTTCATCATAACAAAGTGTTCATCGCTGTAAGTCGGTATTTGTAGTTCCATTTCTTTAAAATAATTTTCTAAGGTCTGAACAAATCAGTGAACAGCCGCGTGAGAAACAAGCACCGCGATTTACAATCAAACCCATGAATATACAAGCGATAGAAAATGAACCTGCCAGATTTGAGTGCGCAGTAATCGGTAATCCGAAACCGAAAGTTATTTGGTACATAAATGGAAACCAAGCCATACATGTAAACCTATATTTTCTTGCAAAATTAAATCCTTTTTGAAATTTTTATATTATCATGCTTTATTCGTAATGATTGAATTAATGTATATATCTTTATAAGTTTTCCAGATAATAGTCCAATCACTTTATTACTTTATGCGTTTGAAAATCCTGCTTATCTAGCTTTTAATTAACTTTCGAAAATTCTGCTTTAATTTTCCCTACTTCTACCTTTATAACAAATTGTTTTTCTTTTTTTGTTCATATTTAGAATTTATCTTCAATTTTGTTAAAATTGCTTCGGAGTTTTTGAGAGAAATGGCAATCATTTAAAAGAAATTTATTTTCAGGGGAGTAGATATAAGCTACATTATGATGGGATTTACTATTTAACAATTTCAAAAACGAAAATATCAGATGCTGGTGAAGTAAGTTTTCCAATTTTCTCTTTTTTTAAATGATTGGTTCACTTCTATGCGAAAAGTTCACTTTGTTCTTTGAAGAATAGAAGTGAATGCCGGGACATTTTTAGATTGTTGCAATCGCGAAGAATTCGGAGGGTGAGGTACTTGCTTCCGCAATGCTAGACGTTTATCAGACCAAGGACTTTCGACATGTCAAATTAAAACCAACATCTTTCAAGACTGTAGATGAATTACACGAGAGAGAAATCAGATGGCAGAAGGTTACAGTCAAATTAAACTTATTTTATCAATATAGTTCAAGAAACATTTATTTATCTTTTACATATGAAGTAAAAAAATCAGTCAGTTTCTTATTTAAAGTTTCAAATTTGCAGGAAACTCTGGGCTCTCTTGGAGAAGCATTTAAAAATGCCCCTAAAGC
This sequence comes from Onchocerca flexuosa, assembly GCA_002249935.1. Taxonomy (NCBI): domain Eukaryota; kingdom Metazoa; phylum Nematoda; class Chromadorea; order Rhabditida; family Onchocercidae; genus Onchocerca; species Onchocerca flexuosa. The sequence continues at coordinate 144,438 of KZ270045.1, forward strand.
TGATCAGCAAAAATTGATGAGAGTTGAAAGATCGAAATCACCTACTGAGCCACTTGAAAGTGCAGAACTTATCGAGAAGTTTACCAGGCCTAAAAACGAACAGTTCTACAATCAACTTACTTATGTAAATTTTCGATATCTGCTGGATTTATTAAACCTGCAAATTTAAGATTTTTGCTCATCTCACGTAGTTTTCCCAAGTCTTACAAGAAACTGGGTTTTGGCAAATGAACTTCGTGCATCACAACAATGCATGTTTATCTCTAGGAGAAGTTGAACCATTTATGGCAAAAATGGATTAAATGTTACTTTTTGAAAGTTTACATTTTTTTAAATTTTTTTTATTATCGATGCACAGTTAATAATACTGAAAGTTGCATCACTAATTAACCGCGAAGTCTATAATCGCTTTTTCCGAATATTGGCTTCTTCCACTGAATATTTGTTGACAAATGTAAAATTTTTATATAGATCGAGACAACTCGTCCAACTTTTGAAAGCATGAAACTGGAAGACATAGCTTTGAAACCCGGACACATCGAGAAGTATGAGCCAACAAAAGAAAAGATGGAGCGAGTAGAATTAAGAGCTGCTCCTAAAGTGGAGAAAGAAGCAGCACTTGCGGGTGCTAGTGTTGCGAAACCGCAATGGGCAGTCGAAAAAAAACTTGGCAACGTAGAGTCACGGTTTGATTTTGATATAGTTGAACTAAGTTCAAATTATTTGACCAAAATTTTAACCCTCAATTTAAGTAATCTATAGCTATAGATTAGAAAATAAATAATATAACCAGAATCGAATAATTTGTTTCAAAGGTTTATGCATAAAAATTGCTTTTCTAACTTTGAGTTATATAGAAGCAATTCAATGGTATCATCATTGGAGATAGTTCCCAGAAAAACATCTGAGTACCGATCACAAAAAGATAAAGCAAGTAATATCGGCGATAGTAGTTATAGAATATTTTTTAGATTAATTCAACAGCAGTATTCATGAGGATGGGATGGATGAGTAAGAGAAGCTTTGAAATATAGTGAAACATAGCAGAACCGATTAGCACCGATTTTTCACAAATGAACTTTATGAGAAATTTCCGATCTTATTGAAATGTTTAAGATTCCGTCGGCTACCTGAACAGGAAAAAGAGGTAGTAATACCGGCTCGTGACCAGGTGAAATTTAAATTGGCGAAACCAAAACCGGCGAGTGAACTGCCTTCCGCGCATCATGTGGAAATTCAAAAGGAAAAAGCGAAATTAGCATCTGTGAAACAAGGACCGGAGATACCTAAAGAGGTATAAATTTTATTCTATTTTCTAATTAAATTTATAGTAAGCAAGTTTACTTGTAATTCATTTTTTTTTGTATTTTCTAGGCAGAAGTGCCGGCAAAAGATCAGGTAAAGATAAAGCAGAAATTCCAGCCGAAAGTAATGAAACCTTCGGAAGCATCAGTTATTGAGAGTAGCCCTCTGAAAGAAACACCAGCTGTTGTTAAAGGGTAAGTCATACTTTCGGATTTCTATAGTCGTTCGGGACTTCATATTTTACGCGTTAGCAAGCGAAAGAATTCTGTTAATGATATAAAATCGGGTAAATGTTTGATATAAAATCGGGTAAATACAAGGAATTTTTATGTTTAAGCCACATTTTAGAAAAGAATTTCACATTTGAGCCAAATATTAAATATTATGAATTAGAATTATCATAGAAAGTTATATGAAATTCCCATGTTTATAATGCCGGATGGTAAGCCTTATAAAAGATGGGCTTCTGATTCGTCTTTTTGTGCTGAATTACACGTAATTGTAAAAATTGCTTTTTTAACTATTACCATTATTTTAGTAAAGTTAAAAATCAAGCAGCAAGAGTCGAAAAACTTTGACTAGAATTTGGTTTTCAGAATTTTAAAATGCTCTTCTCATTTAAATTTCTTTTTATTTTACAGGAAGATTGCGGAATCAACAATACCTTCAAAGGTGAGTTCGCCCACTTTTGCTCTTGTTTGGCATGATTTCATTCTGTTTAATAAATAACTTTTTTGTGTGATTTTCATTCATTTTTACATACATTGTTAAATTACAGAGATCTTTCCTCAAGCCACATCGCTGTCTTTTAATATCCAAAATCGCATGATTTGTAGTAAAACATCTAGACATAATAATATCTTCTTTAACACTAAAATATTTTAAATTTTTTTAGGAGTGAGTTATTTTTATTTTCCAAAATTTAAAATGAGTAAAACATCCCGACTTTAAAAATTGATGCTTAGGAGCCTCAAAATCAACAAGTTTCTATTCAGTGCGTCTTTTTTGAGATTAGAAAAGGACCTTATACAAAAAAAAAAAAAAGGACCTTTTTGAGATTTTCTTGATTTCAAAATAACTCCTGCTCATAATCATTTATGACTCTTCTTTGAAACTGATATTTCGAAGAATAAGAACATTATTGCTTTTATTAACAACCGTGTTGAATTTACTTTAGCGTGCTGTATTGTACCAAATTTTTCATGAGCGCTCTCAGCATGCAGTTGAAGTGAATTTAGCAGAACATGAAGATTTGATATCTGAAGAATATATGAAATATGAAACGTACAATTATAGCAGGCGAATGCGAGAACGAGTCTTGGGTTTCCGTATTCTTCGACATGTCGTTGTCAGCACTATTTATTTGAATTTTTTTAGATTAAATACTTAAAATATGATGAGTGCTTTTTTTTTTCTTTAATAACCTTCAGTGTGATTAATTGCTACTCTTTGATGAAATTTAACGCATTATCCAATCAGATTTCAAAAAATTCGTCCAGTCGTCGCATTGCGCTGCAGAAATGATAACGTTTGGAAATTATATTAATAGTTTATTGAAAGAATTACATTTGTCTTTGAGGTCATATATAATCATTTAACATCTTGCACTGAGTGGTCTTTCAGTTTTATAAATTTAATGACCTTATTGCATAAATTTTTAAAGAAGTCATAATTTATATTCAGAATTTTTAAATTTTTTGTGGTTCTATTTTATAATATATAGCTAACTCTTTTATTATGTTTTATCAATTCAGCTTTTTTGGATCTTCAAAATTTCAGATGAAAAAATCGAATCATTAACTATCGTTTTAAAAAAATTTTTTTCTTTAAAAAACTCTTTAGCCACAACCAACTAAAATGGGCCAAACGCAAAAAGCAGCGCCACAGATCACTCAACAATTGAAGCCAATACAAGCTGAAATTGGACGTCAGGCACAATTCAATGTATTGTTTAGCGGTGATGAGCCTATTACAGTCAAGTGGTTCCAAAACGGTAAAGAAATCAAGCCAAGCTTCGAATTTCAGGTATCTAGATTTTCTGATCACTTTAGATAAATAAACCGAATTCTTTTAAAGACTGGAAATGATTCAAATGCAAAAATTTTTCAAAAGTTTTGCGAAGTTTTGATTGAGAATGGAACTATCTTAAAAATCGATGACAGCACTTAAATTCACTGAGTATTCACTAAATATAAGTATAATTTGACTTACTAATCCATGATCAAGAATGAATTCTGTTAGCCAGTGAGCTATCCATACCATTTTGCAATAGTAATATTTGTTAAAACACCAAACTTCTAGGCTTATTTTTTCCTGATTCTTAGATTAACACCACTGGAAGAAGTTCAACCTTGACGGTCGCAAAATTAAAAGTAGACCATAATGGTCAGTATATGTGCCGTGTAGCGAATGTTGCGGGTGCCCAGGAATCGATGGCTAATTTGGTGGTTGTTCCATCAGCCAAACATGAAATAGCACCTGATTTCAAACAACGAATGAATGATGTCCGCGTACAACAAAATGCATCTTCACAGTTCAAATGCATCGTTACTGGCGTTCCTGAACCGACTGCTAGCTGGTTCAAAGTGACTTTTTTTTTCAAAATATTAATATATATGATTTTGGACCTGTATTAGTACTTTCAACATCCAGAAATGAAGATGTTTTTTTATCTCTCTGAGATTCTTTTCAGACTCATTAGAAATAAACTTATTATTCGGTTTAAAAAGTCCTGAAACTCTAGGATGGTAAACCATTGCCAAATGACGCAAGATATCAAATTGTCGACGAAGGAAACGAACGTGTATTAATGATCTCTGATACATTATCGCAAGACGCAGGTATTTATGAATGTGTTGTGAAGAATAGCGCTGGTGAAGCTAGGTGAGCCTTGAATATTTTTTATTGCATAGCTTCTTTAATTTCTTAATTTTCTTGTAGTGCCAGGTCTGGGGTTCCAAAGATATTCCTTTTCATTTATTTGCTAGATTAGATCACTTTTTATTTCCCATCTTTGTTGACCTAAATTGAATTGGATTATGTGAGTGTGGGAAATTCTCCATGTTATGAGGTAATAGTTTTTACACGTACGTTGCACTTCAAAAAATTGGAATAAGAGATTGTTAAATGTAAAATCATCTTGTTAAATCAGGTCTTTGAATTTTCATATTATCAATCTAGAAGATTCGATTTAGATGTAAAGCTCGTCTTAATATCATACTGGCAAGAACTGGTAAAGGAGCTGAAGCTGGACCTCGACTGGAAGCACCTCGATTCCAATCCCAAATACAGCCCGTTGTAGTCAGTGAAGGCGCACCGGCTGAGTTCAGAGCAAACTATACTGGTTCTCCTGGTATCACTTGTGTTTATATTTATTTGTTTTCAACTTTTACAAAACTCGCTGGATTTTGAAATACTAATAAATTACGATCAAATAGAATGTGTTCATGCATTACATAGCTATTTTCAATAATCATTTATTACTGTCGTTCAAGAACCAATGATTCGATGGTATCGTAATAATGAACCTATCAAGAAGACGAAATACTTCGAAATGAGCCAAAGTAAAGGTGAGGCGGTGCTGCGCATCACAAAATGTTATCAGGATGATGTAGCCGAATATAAATGTGAAGCGACGAATCCGGCCGGTAAAGCGACGAGTGTTGCTAATTTACTTTTGCAGCGTGAGTACTATTATAGTTCTTTTTGATCTAAGTTATATTTAGGGGAATTACTGAACAAATAATTAAAATATCAATATTTCTTCAGCAAAAGGTGGTATTGTAACGCGAACAACGGCTGCAGCATCTTCTTCTGCAGCCGGGGAAGTGCCAAATGGTATTGTTGCTGACAGTGCTCAAATCAAGAAAAAAGCTCCATCTTCTGGTGCACCGCAGTTTATTTCAAAACTTTCGGATATAACTGCCCGTCCAGGTAAAATTAAGATGATTTTGTGAAAGGACAGAACCAAAATTAAAACACGGTTGTTGTGCACTACAGACAGCCAGCTAAGATAATTTTTGATAGTTATTTTGTTTCATATCCTTGAGATTTTCACCTTGGTACGCTGCCTTTGTTCATGTATCCAATTTAAAAATAGAATTAACTTTACAGTTGAGGGATCTTTTCATTGTTTTAACTTTGCTTTTTTTTTATTAGGACATACAGTAAAGTTTGTTGCCGAAATATCGGGTAACCCACCACTGACTGTTGCGTGGCAGTTCAATGGAAAGCCACTTAATGATGGGCGCAATCGTAAGGTTAATTTTTTCTTTTAAATTTGGCTGATTTTTTTTTTTTTGTTTATTTAATTTGTTTTTAAATATTGATCTTTTTTCCAATTGATTTTTTCTCTGACTTTTGTATGGATTGTTTTAATTTTTTGGAACTGAATAAACCTTTTTATACAAAAGGGATCTTATGGTTAGAAGTCGAAATTTTATGGTTAAAGTTCAAAGTCATTGTTTTATTTCTCTCTAGTATTTATAAGTGGTAATCATCATGAGTGTAAAAAAATGAAGTGAATACAAAAGAAATAAATCAATTTTTTTTACTATGCTTGAATTATTAAATAAATATAAAAAATATAATATTGTGTAAAAGACTGTACTAATATTAATTACCTATTGGTATTCGTAGAACTGAGTAACATGTAAACATTGAATATCATTTACTGCTTTTTCAGATATCACTGATTGGTAATAAAGCCGTTTTGGAATTGCAACGAATTTCAGAAGCAGAAGCTGGTGATTATGTCATAACAATTCGTAATCCCTTGGGCGCTGCCCAGAGCCAAGCAAAGCTCAAGACCCAATTGCGATAGAAATAGTTGTTTTATCGATATTCAAACTTTATATTTTTTGATGTTTGAAACTGAAAATGCCTGTTCTGTTTAATGACTTACCTGAATTTTCAAATATTCGAGTATTGATTTTTGACTGATTATTGTCTTGATTTCTCGATATTCGTATCATTTTTCTTTTTTTTTTTTTTGTTTCAGCTGTTTTTTCTTAATTGTGAGCTGTTGTTTAGTTCTATTTTGTTTGAAATTTCATATCAAATATTGCGATAAGAAATTTTTCTTTCTTGCTAAACTTATGTTGTATATATTAATGCCATACCAATGCAATTATTTATCTATTTGTATTGTCATTTGTAAAGTTGCCTTAAGTTTCGTGGCCTCTCTAACATAAGATTTAATTTTGCGTTACGGTCAGAAATTATTTTGTCATATTATATTCTTGACTCTTTAATAATTCTTTTAGTGAACTACGCTTGAGAAAGAATTAGACTTCTGCCAGTATGCCTTTTGTAATTTCTTTTTAAAATTTCAATTGTTTTATTATTTCATTTTCTTTGAGTTTCTCGATTAGATAGCAATATTTTTGCTATTTTTTATATCTCTAAACAAAAGTAAATTTTTTAATAAACTTTCATGTAATAAAATGCTTTAGTGCAAATGATCGATAAAAGGCATTCTTCGAATGAAGTAGTTCAATTCAAGCTATAGTATTTGTAAATGATCTTTGGTGCTCCGAATTGAAGAATATTGCTCGCAGTGTCATTTTGCAATGCAAAGTTGTTGAAATATGTGCTTGAAAAGAAGACAAGGAAATATCCTTTATCTTAGTAAGCAAGTCTGTGAATGGTGATTATGGCGAGACAAATGTTCTCATATTTAGGTTCCTTGATTCCGCATTAATCTGTTATATTACGTGATGGAGAGAATTGTTTCATTATTCTTAACATGATCAGTGAAACAAATTTTAGCAAGTATGTTGATCACAAAAATTTTAATGATGATCTTTTATAAAAAATTTCGAACTTTATATTAATATTTTCAAAGCAAAATTATTTTAAAGAAAAGAAATTTCCAATTCACATTCCGCATAATTTCGCCCCCCCCCCTTCCTCAAAGTAATTTTTCGCAGCATTCTTATTTTCTTGATGAAGTTTATTTATTTGCGAAATAGAAATATATTGAAGGCGAATCCAATCGCATGAAATTACTAAAATCGCAGTAAAAGACGCAAATGTTATTTTATATCACTGCAGTTCAATATCATTGGTTTTTTTTTTTTCAAATATTTTCAATAAAATGTAATTTCAAAAGTCATTGTGTAATTGGATTTTCGGAATTCTATCTAGTATAAATTCAAGTTCAAGAAGATCTTTAAGCATTTGTATTGACTTATGTGATTGATTGAAATCTTTCCTGGTCTAATTACAGCTTCAGTAATAGGATTGATCAGATGTTGAATGTCTGCACTATATGTTAGGAAATCTTAACATTACAGATACAGAAGATCGATTGATTATATGTAATAACTTTCGAAGAGAATTCAGAAATTAATTTTCTAGCGAAATAACTAATTTATTTTAAGCACAATTCACAAAATTCCTTCCTTTTTTAATTCATTTTACAACGCGTTTTTTCTTTTCTGTCATCCAGGATAAATCACTAGCTGACCTTTTTTCTTCATGAAGCTTGAATAAGTTTTGCTTCTATAGAAAATCGATAGAAAAGCAACTGTTTTTCTGATTGATAATTAAGGGGAACATTTTTAAAGAAAAATGTATTTAAGAAAAAAATTAAGAAATTTTCGAGTTCCCTCGGATACATATATATGCTGAATCATTTCGTTCGAAAAAAAAACACCAACAGTTGTGAAAAGATATTAAAATGATACTTAAAATTGGATCCGAATGAGCCGAAATTTTTGTTTTTCGAATTTTTGATCTTTATTCTGAAGATATTTATTTCTCGAAATAAGATTCACTGAGACTTCGAAGACTTCAAAACTTGTAATGATTGATAAAATTTTTTAAAGAATAAAAAATATCGTAAAATTTTTTTTCTTAATATTTGGAAAGGGATATTTCATCATGTTCCAAAGGATTTTAAATTATTTCGCTGAAAGAAAAGAAATTCTCTAAATAAAAAATTTGAAAAACGAAATTTAATGCTATTTTTCACCATAGATTGGAATCAGAGATTGATGATTTAAATGGTTTTCGTAATTTTTAATATTCATTGCTCATGCTTTACAACTACAAATGTTTTCTTCAATCACTTTCGAAAATTTGAAATCAAGGTTTTTATAGCAGTAAATTCTTGCAAACCATAAGTGGCAGTTAAAGAAAATTTGAAAAATAATTTCCCAAATAATCGGGCAAATGCAAAAAATTGATCGCAAAAATACCAAAACATAGAAAAGCTGTAAATCGAATTTGAATTTGCCTTACGATTTTCTTATCGTTGTTTCTGAAAATTTTCGGAATACATCATTCAACTGCAAAATAACTAAGTCTCATTATGCTATATATTTTAAATTATTTGGATTTCTAGAGAAAAGCATTTACATTGTTCTATTAATAATAAAGAGGAAATCAAGAGATAAAAAAAAATATATAAATTTCTTTTTTTATTTTAGTTTGTTTCTAGTTTATGTTAATTAGCCATTCTTATTTCAGAAAATCTAATAAATCAAATTCCGTTTGTAATATTAAATTTCTTTTAAAACGATCAATTGATCAGAAACGATTGCATTTAGACATTACACATCTCGCTTGAAATTTATCTTTGTTGATTAATGTAAAGTACTAAAAAAAGATTTATTCTTTTGCTGTATCAAAATATTGTTTTTTCTTTTCTCAATTTAAAAATACGTATCGAAAGTATACCATCACCATAAGTATCATTGATGTAAACTTTCTATCAATGCAATAAATGGTGGAGAAAAAATGATGCGTTCAGTATTTTTTGTCGTTTTTTGAAACGAAACGAAAAAGTTCACTGACTTCGTGTTGTTTGGTGAGATGCGGAAAGTTGGTTATCTGAGCAATTGTTGTACTGAAGAAAACAATTGTGTAAGACTGTTTGTTGAAATTGAAGCTTGAAGGAGATGAAGCTTTTCAGCTAAACGATTTGCATAACAACCAAAGCAGAAACTTTAGCCGAAAGCAATTAGCCCACCTGTTCAAATTGCAGAGAGCTAAGAGACATCGAAAAGATTGAAAGTTTCTGAATCAGCGCCCTCTCATCTCAGACATAAATAATACTTCTAAACTGTTCTACATAACACAGATGTTACAATTTTTGCGAAAGATTTTGCAAATCTTTTAAATTCAGAGATAAAGCAATGCGGGAAAAAGTTTGTTAGGAAGCATTATCACAGAGTGGAGGAAAACAACAAAGAAAGTGATAGATCGATCCAGAGAATGATTTGAGGTGAAGACATAACAGATCGTTGAAGTTTACTCGAGAAAAGCATTGATGCAGAGGATCACGAAGCTTGAATCAGCAGTTTACATCCGTCAGTGTACATCTATCTCTCCGAGCTGACTTGACCAAACTTCTGGAGGTGATACAGTGCCCCTCTAGAAGAATTCATCGTATCTCCAGAAAATCCTTGAACCAATTTAAATAATTTAAAGAATCTGTAAATATTGGAATAACCGACAATTTGGGCATGATAGAGGGGTACGATTCAACGAAGTTTTCACAACTTTCAAGTAAGTTTTCGGTTTCTTTTTCTTTCATTCATTCCAAATCTTTGTAAAGAAAACATTTCTCTTCCTCAAAACTTGTTTACACTCAGTATCATTTTCACAATGTTAGAGTGTTTAAGTCGTTAAGCCTATCTGTAATTTTATTACAAACCACATTGTTTATCAACCATCTTATTCATTTTCGCGAAATTTCGATATCAGTAATTATATTCTCTGGAATCTATTTTTGATAGATTCCTGATATCGAAATCTCGCGAAAATAAATCATACGATTTTATGTTTCCGAGAGTCTAAGACGATTTAGATTGCCTGATTCCCAAATGATAGTTTTATTTCTGTTTTAATTTGCACATTTCTGCTCAAATTTTCCTATCTTTCTGATTTTTTCTCATCTTCAATAAAAATAAGCACTCTTACTTACCATCTGTCGTACTGCTCGGATAGATCTGCATCCGACAAACGAAATCCTCGCCATACATTCTTCAACTTTCTCCTTATTTTTTTTTTTTTTCGAATACCGATTACATACTTTTTAACACTTCTTTCGATATCACTGCGTTTTTTTTCTTTTTTCTTCTCACTGGAAAAGGACATCTCAGATAAGTTTTATTTGCCGTTTTACTTACTAGAAGTTTGGATGAGTTTGCTTAACGAAGGAAAAGCATCATTTATGCTTATTTTTGTTAAGCTCATTTGAAATCAATTTTTTTCGGTCAGATTTATTTCTGAAGCAAAAATCTCTAAAAGTAAAAATTTCCTCCTTGAAACCTCTAAAACCTCTAAAAATAAAAGTTTTCTCTTTTAATAATTCGTAATCTCCAAATTATTCTAATCCACCTGCTTTTTTCTTTTTTTCCTGTGTGTTTCAATGTTTTTTCAAATTTTTCTTAATTATTTCAAATATAAAAAAGTCGGAATTTAAAAGAATTCTGAAGCAAGACTCAGAATCACCTTGTTATTATTGCAGTAAAAAATAATAGAAAAGAAATGTGCGAAAAGACTGTTGAAAAAAATTGGAGCTAGCAGGCAAGGATTCACAAAATAATCCCTCTTTACAAGACTAGAGAAAGGAAGTGTTGAAAGCTAAAATGAAATTCAAAATTAAAGAAGAAAAGGAATAGAATTAGTGAGATGTTCCATTCAGATAATTTTTTAAAGTAAATTTATTAAAATTGGTCCAAATTTCATTGAATTACTGTGAGAAAAAAAAAAGTCAAAAGACGAGATGTTCCGTTCAAGTTAATTTATTAAAATTGATTCAGATCTCATTGATTACTGGAAAAAAAAAAGAAAATCGAAAAATCTGGAGGAAGACCATAATGAATGTCGAAATTTCGGCTTTTTAAAAAATATGTTTATTTTGAATCATCCAAGTCAAGATTGATTTGTTTATTTGAAAGCATAGCCGCTTTGTTAAATATTTTCTAGCAATATCTGCCTAAACGATTTTTGCATTTTCATTTTATTTTTTTTTTTTTTTTCATTTTATTCTTCTGTTTTCCAATTCTCATTAAATACTACCATTGTTTATTATACTGAATATCCTTCTTGTATTGTCATTGCCTTAAATAATTTTTATTCGTTTTATTTATGCATTTTTGTATTTTTACTCCGATGTCGAAAAGTTTTCCTAGATTAGTTTGGCTTAATTTTTAATTTTACATCCGTCAGTTCCATCAAAATTTATTTAATGCAGCTTCAAATTGATCAAAATTTTGCAATAATAAACGAATAAGAATAATCCACAGGATCACGAAATTATAAGTTCTAATTTTCGAAGTTTCGTAGAACAGGAATATAGCATTATTTGCTTCTAATTTATATTGATAATATCTTTTTTGATATTTTTAAAAATCAAAAATAGAATAACAACAACCTTTTTTTGGCTTCCTGTCTAAATGTTTTATCTAAAATCCTATCAAGAGGTTATTGGGTTTGATATTTGTTTCTTTTTCCCCAA
>KZ270045.1:162824-187091 GCA_002249935.1 Onchocerca flexuosa
TTTTTTTTTTTTTTTGTTTTTGTTTTTTTTTTTTTTTTTTTTTTTTTTTTTTTTTTTTTTTTTTTTTTCTTCTGTAGAAGCAATTTTTAGAATCGAGTCAGTTGCAAGAAGAGCAACAGCACCGAGAACAACAGTATTCATCTTCAAAAGAGTTTATTGAAATGGAGAAAGAGCAATTCCATGAGGTGAAACGTCGACGTTACAGCGAAAAAACACAATTACCGCAACAACCGATTTTTATTGACAGATTACCGACAGAAATTCCGATTGGTTCTGATGAAGATTTGGTGCTGAGAGTTGGCTTCAAAGCATTTCCAAGAGCAGACGTGAAATGGAGTGTAAACGGGTTTGAATTAAAAGATTCAAAAAAAGTTACAATAATCAACGAGGAGGATCATTCAACGCTTATCGTTCGGCCACCAATACGTCATGGACGTTATTATGTCACAATAACGAATGAACATGGAATAAACAACCAAAACACACGAGTGTATCAAGGTCAGGATAAGCAATCTGGGAAAGCTGGAGAATCACATTCAATGCCACCTGAAATCACAGGTAGCTCAATACCTGTTTGTACTACAAACGTAGTGTTTGATGAATGGGAATTGTTTGATGAACATCAACGGTCTAGCAAATCCGCAGATTCGTTCGAAACCATTAAACATGTGGAAACAGCTCAATTACCTACAGAAGGTCATGAAACACCCACTCCACATCAATCATTCCATGCTTCTACGACGTATGATGAGAAAATTACAGCTAATTATGAAGCAAAAACAATTCCACCACAAACGCTACCGAAGCCGATGACACCTGTCATCCATGAACCACTACGGGGACAGAACATTCCTGTAGTTTCTGAAGCACCACGTGGATCTCATTGCACAGAAAAACGATACGAAGAAACAACAAGTGGTGTATCAAGAACTGTTTATGAAGCATTACCTAAAGCGATGCATAAACCGCCAATAGATACGACATTGACGGAAGAAAAATATGAAGAAGCCGTTCAAACAAGAAGCGAACGAATACCATCCCCAAAATTACAATCGCAAAAAGAATTTATAGAGCATGGAATTATCGAAAAGAAAACATCCCGCATTCCAGTGCATCGTTCCACGGAATCAATTCCAAAGCATCCATATATTTTGAAACAACCAGAACCAGAAATTCGTCTAAAGGCTGGTGAAAAGCTTGTATTGGAATCTAAAGTTGATTCATCGCCAGAATCTCAATTCAAATGGTATCAGAATAATTTTGAAGTACGACCATCACCATTTGTAATGATTGAGAGTCCAGCAATAAACGAAAGTCGGGCAACATTTTTGAAGCCAGTTAGTGGTACTTATAAAATGGTGGCTTCTAACATTCATGGTTCTTGTAGTAGTACAACTCGTGTCATCACTGAAATTACTGAAGAATGGGGAACAGAATCTGCTCTCACTTTGGTTAGGGCGGTGCCGGAGAAGCAGGAACTAAAATACCAGCCTGTAAAAAGACTTCATACGTTACCCAAACGAAATGATTTACCTAAACGACCACGAATTGTGGAAGGTTTCGTTCCTATTCTTAAAATCACCAAAAATGAACCACTCGTACTACGTGTTACTGTAGACGCAATACCGGCAGCAGAGTTCAGATGGATGTTGAATAATTTTGAAGTACGAACAAGTCAAACAATCACTATTGAACATCTCGGTCCAAATGTTTCACAGGCTACATTCCATAGTCCGACTAGTGGTCGCTATGAAGTAATAGCAATGAATTCACTAGGTCAAGATTCCTGCTCTGCGAAAGTAATTATTGATTATGCGGAAGAACAGCAAGTTCAAGTTGTTCCAATTCAACGAATCAAGAGACCAGCCGTTCCGCAGATTCCTATGTTTATAAATCCGCTACCAGGAGAAACACAGTTATCCTCTGAAGAACAAGAATTTCGTCTTTCTGTATCAGTGCATGGTGAAGAACCGATTACATTCCGCTGGTTTGCAGATGGTAGTCTTCTGTCGAATAGCGTTGAACATCAGATGATCAATGATTTGGAAAGCAGCACATTAGTTGTACGGAAACAAATAGGATGTGACGTTGATTATGCAGTTGAAGTTTCCAATGCTTACGGTGCTGTCTGGTCCGAAACTACAGTAAAACCACCGTCTATATCAGAATCTTCGATTATCAGCACAGAGTCACGAGAAGGTTCACTCTTAGAAATAGATGATGTTCAGCGATGTTCTCCGCGGTATACTGTAATGTTGATGGACAAGGATTTGCAACAAAATGATGAATTTACCGCACATGTAGCAATCAATGCAGAATCCAGTCCGTGCGAGTTTATCTGGATGCTCAATGGACGTGACATTCGTACAATTCCTGGATTTCGTGTTGCATCAACCTTCTATGAATCCACTCTTCACGTCAAATCAGCCTTATCAAAACATACTGGCGAATTGTCAGTTACAGCTAGCAACAAATATGGTACTGCGAAATCAGCAGCTAAAATCAACGTTCACCCATGTTAGTCTTCGGATTTAAATTAATTTTGACAATTATTAACTCTAATTAAATAAACGCTTAATTGATTCATTAATATTTAAAACTAACGTCTCCTATTTTTGAGCAATCGACTTTTTTTTTTTATTTGCCTAAAATTTTGAGTTTAAGAGTAGTCAAGTGGTTTATTTGTAGTTGCTGTAATTTATGTACGCATGTTAGTAGAATCTTATTAACATAGAAATATCTCCAAAGATATCATCTAAATATATTGCCAGTGATTTTAGAAGAGATGCACGATATTCTAAATTTTTGGAGCGGAGATACACGATATCCTAAATTTAAAAAATATATAGCCATAATCTTGTTTTATCTTAGCTAGCTTAAATTACCACGAAAAGGAATCAGTTCATTAGTCAGGAATGAAATTTAAATTCTTTATCTTAAATCATGATAAAAGCATCTTCCATCACTTTTCAGCACTTGAAGAATCATATGAAATTATTTCGGAAACAGAAACTGTACCAGCTGAACGGCCACCACGAATTGTTTCACCTCTACAATCGTCCGTTTTTCGAGCAGGTATGTAATTTTTCAAATTTTCCTATATTTTGGATATTGCAACGCATCAGAAGTAACTTAAGATAATCATTCAATCTTCCAGTGTGACAAACCACAGATTGTTTTTGGACTTATATCACTTCTAATTTTATTGTGAAATTAGGTTTTCCATTTTCTCGCGCTTCTTAATTTGCGGAATATTCGGAATATTTCCGAAATTTAAAAATTTTTAACGCATAAAATGCATAGGTGAATCTCTGGAATTACGCTGTCGTGTTGATGGTTTGCCACGACCAGAAATTTTCTGGACTAAAGATGAAATTCGTATTGACGATTCCATGGTTACTCGACAATATTCAGATGGTAGATGTGAATTGATTAATCCGCAATGTGCACCAAAAGATGCTGGTTTGTATCAGTTAACGGCTCGTAACATCCACGGTATCACGAATACGTCAGCTTATATACAAATTGAAAGTAAGTAAATATAAATACAGGTAAATTTTCAAAATCCTTTGGGAGAATTATTTGAAGATCTAAGAAAATACTGCAAAAAATGAAAAGATGTGCATGAATCTTGTGATCTCATTATTCCAATCAAGTGATTTCACATTTCTGGTTAAATTTCACCTTTTATTTTCTGCTCAATAAAAATTACCGTTTCAGAGAGAGAAACAGTGGAGACGACAACGGAAACGGTAAAAATTTCTAATTTTGATTAAAAGATTTGTAAGAAATTTACAAAATATTAAGAATTCAATTTTCTTCAATAAACTTTTTTAATGGATTTAGAATGAAGTGAAGCAAGCGTCCAGATCTTTCTTATGCCAACCATAATTTAATAACTTAATGAATTCAATGAATTGCATACTGATAAGATTTTTGTCAAACTTTTCTGATATTTTCATGTTCAATTTCCTACAAATTGACTGATTTAGAAAGAAGAAATTCAAATGATTCATCGAGCAACATCAAAACCACGATTCAATAAGGTATTGTCGAAGCAATATGAAAATGAAGTAGTTGTAAGCTGTCAAGTGATCAGCGAAACACCGGTACTGATATCTTGGTATAAGGATGGACAGCAACTTTATCAAACTTATAAATATCGCATGCAGAAATTGAGTGATAACACGCATACTCTTACGATATGCAATATCGATAGACGGGATGAAGGTATGACATTTCGATGAGTAAATAAATGAGTAAACAAGTAAATAATAAGTAACCTAATAATAAGCACAGAAGTGAGGAAGGCAATAAAAGAGGAACCTAAGATTAAATAGGTAAATAGCGAAATTGAATAAATCAAGAAGGTTAAATAAATAAACAATGGAATCAAATGGATTGAGAAAGATTAGACGGTTGATTAACAGAATCAAATATGAAAATTTCATTGATAATTTGAATTTCATAAAAAAATAATTAAATTTATTGAAAAAATTTCATAATTAATGTAATTAAATTTTTTCATTTTTCAATATAATTAAAGTTTTTCATTTTTTTTTTCAAAAATTTTCATGAATAAAAATATTGCTCTAATTTTGTTCATTTAATTTATTAAGAAAAGACATATTATTGATAACTACTCACTTATACAACTATGTCTGATTAATTTTCTTTATCATAAATCAAGACAGTTATATTAGAAATACCGTATTGTAGATCTTTTCAAAAATACCTTTTATTCTAGGCACATATATCTGTCGTGCTGAAAATACATATGGTAGTTCGGAAGCAAGTTTGTATATTCGTTCTTCAGCAAGAACTCCGGAAATAAGAAAGGAAGTATTGGTTGAAGAAAATGAGAGTGAAGTAGTTGGATTGCAGGATAATATTGGCTATGTGAAAAAGGTATGCAAAGTTTGCATATTTCTTATTGTTTAGAATAATTCTAAATATCTATGAAAATGGAAGGAAAGAACGGAGTAGTTATGAGTAAAACTAGAATGAAACATAAAGGAAAAGTTGAGTTGTAAGAGTAGAAAGCTTGAAAATGATTGAATTAGTTTTCTTTTTCTGAGATTTTATAGAAGTTGAATCAGTTTTTTCTGAGATTCTGTCTAAAATTATGCTATGTTGAACGAAAAATTCTAAGTAAATATTTTTCAGAAATACACAGATACAACGGTCAAAGTATTAGTAGAGCCTACAGTAAGCGGCAGTCAAGAAGTATACAGCCATACAGCTGAAATACGAAAGTCCGAAGGTTTGATTATTTCTAATATTTTCATTGTGCGGTTATGTGTGCATTTTTTCTAATGAAATAAATAAATGAATAGAATTTAATATAAAATTAGAATTAAAACTTAATATAAGTAAAATAAATTGAATATAAATCAATTTTAGAAGAGTACAAGTTGTTAGTGAAAGTCGCAGAAATCGTCGCAAGTAAGCTGGTTGCTAAAGTGGTAATCGATGAAGCAATAAAAATAGCATTAAGGCGAATGAATAAAGAAGTACAATCTAGTGAAGAGGAAGAATTTGAATCAGTTTGCGAACAGCAATCATTCCCACCAAGGTATTACTTGAATCACATGAATATCTCGATTTACATGATCTACAGAACTTGCTTATTTATTAATCTTTAATTTACCTATTTATTTATAGATTCGAAACAAATATCGAATGTAATGTTGTTGATGTTGGTGATACTGTTGTATTGCGTACTGATATTGCTGGATATCCCCAGCCATGTGTCGAATGGTATTTCGGTGAACAGAAACTTGAACAATCAGAGTAAGATTAAATCATTATGGCTTATTAATTTTAAATTTACCTGTGCTAAGTTTGATTCAATTCATTAATTACTTTAATTTAGATTTTCCATGCAAAAATTTTTTAAATTGGAATATTCGAGAATAACATAGATTTAATTCCATATATTTATTTGAAATTTTGAATTTTTTAAGCGAAAAAGATGAGCTTTCATTTGAAAGGCTCTTACTAATTTGAATTGAACGGAATTTGCCTCCGCCATCTTGTATCGTATCGTTCATTATCATCTACAGGAATTCTCCTTCCAGACAAATGGATGTGAAATATGTGAATAAACAAGCAACACTTACAATTAAAAAAGTGGAGAAAAAACACGAAGGTACCTATTATTGTCATGCTGAGAACGAATACGGAAAAGCAGTATTACCATGCAATTTATGCGTCACTGATATTGGCGAACGTAAGTTCTTTCCTTATAAGGTGGTGAAATGAAGTTTTTTGCATTAAAAAATTGAATTTTTTAATCTCAAAAAGTATGGAATAGTTCAATCAATAAAAGCGATCAAAATATCAAGAACAATTAAAGGCGATAGAAATATCAAAAACGATAGATGTTTCAAAGTTATTAATCTCATATAAATAAAATGTAAATGCTACCTGTTACTTCGCAATGAACTCCTCAAGTTCTTCACTGATTAATTTCAAATTTTGACACAACTTTGCATTCAGATAGTTGCGTGCTCTTATATAGACGTACTTACTTTTTTACGTGTTACATGCGTGACAACTAGAAGAACGTGAGAGGGCAGATTTTATTGACTACGCCTTCCTTTTTTTTTTCTTTCATTCTCCTTCTTCCTCCCATCTCTCTAATAAAAATAATTGAATAATAATAAGTAATAAAAATAATAATCCGCCTTTCTTTTTTTCTCTCATTCTCCCCATACCTCCCATTTCTCTCTCTGTTGCTATGCTTATTACACTACGTGGATTTATCCAAGGAAAGAAGAAAAAATGATAAAAAGAATTAAAATGCTTTCTGATATAGCATATAAATATAAAAATTTTTGCGTTTGTAACATATTTGGAAAAGAAATTTCAAAGCAATAGATAAGAACTTTTCGATATCCAAGATTTTGAATTAATAGATATAATTAATAGAGATTTTGAACAAACGAATTTTCGTGTTTTTATTTAAATAGATTAGCTGAAGCCGGACACGCAAAACGTGGCTAGCCTCCATAGACTAACTGGATTGGCCACGAGGAGCGTGGCCGCTTCCAACTAGTAGTATAATAAAATCAAAAAATCTTATAATATTATCGCTATGAAAATAAAATACTTTTGTAACCAATATTAAACTTTGTGTCAGCGATTGAAAGCAATCATTTCAAATTTACAGAATGGTCCGAATCCACTCACAAAATGATACGACCTTCGATGACTTACACTTTATCGGAAACTGAAACAGAAGTGTCTTCAAATGTTCACATCACTCATGCTGCAGAATCCTACGATCATTATTTCTCTTCTATTCAACCAGAAACTTTTGCATTAGGTTATTCATGCCTTGCATCAACCAGCAAAGTTCATGACGATTCTGTGATCATTACCCATGAATCGGTGCAGAAAGCAATCGAAAGAGAGCAAGAAGTATCGGAAGCATATGTCAACCTAAACGTAAATGTAGAACGTACACCATCACTTTTCAAGCATGATGCACGTATTTTACAATCGGCAGATGAGAGCGTTACTATATTTCGACGTGAACCACGTTATACGAGAGCAGAAGAAGTAATTCAAACTAATGATATATTTCTGATTAGTGATCAGCATATCTTGCAATATCGCCAGTCCGTGCTTAATGCTACAGCAACAGTTGTGTTCGAAAAACCACCACAGCGAGCTCTACATGAAGTCACCTGTTTGTACGACGACAAGGTTATCAACACAAAACTTTTAAGATTAGAACTAACTTCATGTTAAAATCAATATTGAACTAGAGTTTCAAATATTCAGTGTGTTAAAACTTTCCTCCTTGATAATTGAGCAACCTCTTACATTGTATCCGTATGGAAAAACTTTTTCGTTTAGAGAAGTCGAAGTTAAACTTACAATTGAATAAATTAGTAAATGATTATTTTGATAAATCAGTTTGTTGTATGAAAGCCCATTTACTTCATTATTTTCAAAACAAAAGTAAACATTCTATTTTAAATCTCAACTAAATATATCTAATCTATTCTTCTTGATTATTGCAACATTATTATTGTTATTTCAGGCACATGTAAGCAAGGAGAATGTTCAAGCCGTCAGTACAATTGATCTTCAAAAAGTTGAAATTGTTAATGAATTTTTCAATACTATAATAGCTGCAGAGGTTTCTAAGTTTTCTTCTTTTAGAAATAATTGCCTAAAAGAATTTAGTTTAGTAATTATTTTTGCTCGATCAGCAGCACTAGAATTTACTAGATTGTTGTATTGTTTTGAGAAGTAATGAAACTGAAAATCTTTATTCAGTTTAAAGTTGTACCATAAATACAGGAAAGGTTCTGCGAAGCATATGCGGAAGTAAACGTTGACGTAAGACGTCCGGACGCTCTATTTGATCATTTTATAATGGTTGTTGAATCGGAGCATGAACATCTTGAAGTGCATTTGATTGCACCAGTGCTTGTAAAGAATCTTGCCACTTGCGACTTTCATTTCCAACAAAAACCGGAATCACTGCAAGCAGAATCAGTACATACGGATCATCCCAGAAGGAATGCCGCTGCTGAACAAAGAATCGTTATACTTGAAAGTTCATTTCAAAAATTCAGCGAAGCTATTACGTGGAGCTTGAAGAAGGTTTTTATTTTCAATTCTGTTTCTTCAAGTAAAAGAATCTACAGGTTGACATCATGTATTTCTTCCGAGATATTCATGTTCGATATGCATTCATACACTTAGAAAAGCGCTATACTAAATTACCGAGCTATTTAATTAAAAGAATTTGAGACTAGACGCAATAATAATTATTTCCCATATGTAATTTTCATTATCAAAATAAAAAAAAAAAAATATCCACAAAACAAACAACTCAATGTGAAAAAAAAAGATTTTTTTAAGGTTCAGTTATTTTCTTTCTTTGTTAATAAATCCTTCGTTTTTTTATTTTTATTTTATTCTGTTCACTTTTTTTTTTTTTTTAAATTATTGCTATCCCTAGAAAAAAAATTATATGTGTAATTTTATTCCTTTCAATATAAGTGCTAACTACACATAGAAATAGCCGAAACTTCACCAGAACTAAATAAACTATTATTTAGCTTCGCTGTGATTCGAAAAGAACATCTGTAGCTTGAAATTTACCTGTGAATGTCTTTCTAGGTTTCTAAAGTTGCAACTGATAGTGGCATGACAGCAGTGCATGCAAATATTAAAATCTACAAGCCAGAAGAAATCGGTGAACATGCAACAACGATTGTGGATACAAGGAAAATTGTTCCGGAATTATTTGCTATCGCTGCTGCAGCTAGCAAATTTAAGGTACATTTCAAAAATTAATTTTGTGAAGACTTCAAAATTTTAATTTCAAAATGTTGATTCTGATATTATTGATAGTAATTTTCTTTTTGCTAGATTTGTCAATTACTTTGTTTATAGCTTTTAATTTTTGGAAATATTTGATAATACAGTGTTTATAAAAACATTGTCATGTCAAATATTCCCAAAAGGAATTATACTGGAGCACACATTGACACAAATATTTTAAATTGAGCAATTTCAGCTTACCAGTATTTTTGTGACTTTCACTAAGAAAGGTGATGTGGCACATCAAGCACTTGTTATCGAATATGAAAGTTTTGTGGAAGATGAAGCAACTCTAAATGTGGCTACTCTTACCGCACCTGGATTTCATTCAAAACAGGTGAAATATATGAAATATCAGGCCAGACAATTCCAATTGCTAATAATTTTTGTTATTACTTTCTAATAGAAACATCTTATATTGAATTTATCGAAGTTCTTAAATTTTAAGGAAAGTGTGTGGTCAATTGGAAAGAAATATGAAAAAGCTGAGGGAATCGAAGCAGATGTTGTAGCTGCTTTTGTAGAAGTTAATGCCATATGTCCAAATCAGGTGACAATTTTGAAAAATGATAAGCAAAATCTCAATCACAAAAAACATCTGAAATTGATCTTCTTGATTGACTCACTTGTAGGATTTCACTTTTTCGAAACAAAGTTCTGCTTTTGAACGTTTTTGCTCGTCCCGGTTATAAAAAAATTGGATTTTGTAAAGTATTTCTCCATATTATTCCACTTTTCGGAAGCAATGATTGACAAAACAACTCTTTTTGTTCAATAATCTATATTCCTATGACAATCATTCTTTGGTAAATAAGATAATAATAATTGAAAAAATCAATTTGATTACAGAAAGAAAAAAAAAAAACAGAAATTCTTATTTTCAAAAACTTTTGTCTTTTTTTGATACTGGTAGTCATTTAGAACATTGAATTGGTAGCATCAGTTAGTTTGCCACTATCTGCTCCTGGTATTACGGAGATAACTCGATCTTCAAAACCACTTCTCGAACTGTCATCTGCTTCTTTGTCCGAATCGTCATCCACAGGTAGATATAAATATCTTCTTCCTCATTATCATTGATTTTTTATTGTTGTCGGATACTCGGAGTATTTTAAGACAGAACGGATTATATAATGAATCGTAAAATTTTTGATCAATAATATCAGTAGAACATCGAAGAGCTCTTGATGTTATTTCAAAATCTCCCAAGTATTAAAGAATAAAGGTACAGAAATGGCAAATTCAAATGCGAGCTCTTGTAATTTTTTTAAAGGATTATTCCAAGCGCCAAAATTTGTGAAAACATTGGAAAATATGACAGCAATAGTTGGTCAGTTCCATCAATTCAAGTGTATTGTTAGTGGCACACCAGCACCGAGAATCCGGTGGTATGTGGATGGCGATATTATTCGTGATTCGGAGTAAGTACTTCTTTTTTTTCGTCACTTCAGAAATTTAAATAGATGAAATTTGCGTTCTAAATCATTTTATGCAGCATCTAAGCCCGGTATACCGATCGTAGATTGTGATCTTATGAAAGAGGTTCATAGCTAGCTCAGACTTAGTGATTAAAATTTTTTTTTCCAAATAAATAACATCTTGTTTTATTTGTTTAAAGTTTTGATATAAAATACCGGTATGTTTCAATTTTACCACTTCTGGCAATCCGTGTAACAATAAAGTAATTAAATTAGATTTTTTAAAATCTGTTTACTAGTTTAAAGTTTCTATATTATTTCTAAATATTTGTTATTAATACATGAGGACTTTATATTGTCTTCTTTAAGCGTTTATCAAACCATTTATGAAGATGGAGTTTGCATTCTGAAAATTCGTGAACTTGCGATTGAAGATGAAGGTGAATACACCTGTGAGGCGGTCAATGATGCTGGTCGGGCGATCACGAAATGTTTCCTGCAAACTATCAGTTAGTTTACTTTTTAGATTTTAACGAACTAGTTCTACTTTCATGTATTCCAGAAAAATTTTTGAAAGTTTGGAAATGAAACTTCATGACTAGGTTAGGAATACTCAATAAGTTCAAAAGTAAATAATCTACAACAAATGGAAATAATTTCATATTTTTGCAATAACTTATTAAAACAATGATCGATGAATTGGTAAAAATTTGATCAGCAGATGTGCTGTTATAAGGTACAAGATTTAAACGTCATAAGTGATGGTATGAAGTGAAATATATTATTACATTAGAGTATTCCGACTTGTGTCCTTTTAAAATTATTGTGAATTTTGCTGCAAAATACGAGCAAAAATTCATACAAGCATTGTTAATTTGTATTATATTCTGTTCATTATTTCATTTTATTTCATCATCATTCTCCACACAACTATTTCAAGAAATCATCCTTCACAGAAATCATCTTTCTCGAGTATATCCTCTTGAATTCATTGTCAATCTTTGAGAATGAAAAATTGCTCGCCTTATTTTACACTTCCTTCATGTTTTCTTCTTTTAAAGTAATTTTAATGACTAGTTGTCCTTTATTATAATATACTGTTTTGCTTTATTCTTCATTTGTTACGTTTAAGTCTCGTGTCTTTCACGCGGCATTTCTGCTCACGTTTTCCTCTTCCTACCAAATAATAAAGCCAAAAAAAAGCAGCAGTAATATTTTTTTGGATGGCAGTATTTTTGAATTTTGTACCCGTTTACCGAGCTCCATAATATTCAATTTATATAGCAAAAAATGAGGCAGAATTTTAGTTGATAAAAAAATTTTCGAATAAAATCAAACATTCAGTATTACTACTGCTTAGAAATACTTTTTTTTTTTATCCTAACCAAGCATGCTGATAAATCTTTTTTAGAAGACAGATATTTCTAGTGCTTTCTAACGATATTTTTTCTTTTTTTTTTTTTCTTTTTACTAAAAATAACCTTATAAAACTATCTTTTTAGCCGAAGCTTTTTTTTTTTTTTTTTTTTACTAAAAAAAACCTTATAAAACTATCTTTTTAGCCGAAGCTGATGTTTTGAAATACCAGCAACAAGCTATATTTAAAAACATACTATATAGCAACGGTGGCAGCAATACCAACAACAGTAGCGACAATGTGGCATTCCTGGATAATCTTAAATCATTTAATAATACTGATGGAGTCATGTACCGTAATCCTGCTGCTAATTGTGATGACTTGGCAGAACGGGATGATAATTCTCGAGATTATCTTGTAGTCAATTATGAGTTTGATCGAACTGAACCAGTGAGTGCTGAAACAGCGGTAATTGTGACACGTTATACTTCTTCGCAGAAAGAATTCCATAAAAATTTCGCATCAGAAGAACGAAGTTTTAATATTTCTGTTTTTCTGCCAGATGCTGCAGTGGAATGTGCTTTTGTTTGGGCTCTCATCAACCGTGAAAAGATTGAGCTATCTTTGATGCCGTCATTTCAGACAGTCGACTTCGTGATTCAAAATTTTCAACCGCAACAAGTACAGAAAGCCGATCTCTTGTTAAATGTGAAGAAATTAACAATAGAAAATGTTTCGTTCGCCATTTGTCAACCGTGGGAAGAAATTTTGTTAGTGAAAAAACCTGAAAATTCATTTATCTGGGATAGTGAATATTGTCGGACGCAAAAAGCACAAGTGGGAATTTTCACAAAAAGTTCTAACGAAAATGGTTCTAGTCAAAATCAATCTGAGAAAAACATCGTAATGGGAAGTGGCTGTCTCAGTCAAAGTTTTGATTATTTTGATTTAGTTGGAAAAGATGATACAAAAAGTTTGACCAGTCAGGCAAATTCAACACTCTCAATGAAGGGAAATGTCAATATTTCGGAAAAGGCAAAAAGTGAGCAAAATGAAGAAATGGTTCGCTTTAAAAATGAACAAGAAGAATCACGAATTCCGATTCTTCCTCAAAAAATTACTTATCAAAAGCAAGAAGTTGACATTCTGATCAAGAATGATGACAATAAATTCAAATATGAATTATCTCGGCAAAAATTTGATGACTCAGAGACCAATACCAATGTTCTATCCGCAATTCGAAAATATGTAGATGAGCTGTTTGATTTTGACTCTGTCACAGCGATAACCTGCGAACAAAAAGATGTCAGTAAACCAAATACAATAAGCAATCAGATAGAAAGTGGCCTTGATTTTGCTGATGAAGTATACCTGGACTGTTCATTTTGTCGTAGATCGGAGCATGCTGAAGCAAGTGAAAATCAGAATTTATCGGTATCTGAAATGGAAACATTAGCTTCATCAAGTAGTCATTTGATAGAGAATTTTTCATCATCTAAAAATGCTTCTTTAAATTTAAATCCAATTTCTAAAAATATGCTGTCTAATGAAAAAAGCATTGAATCCATAGCAAAAGTTAGATCATTAGCATGTGAAGCTAATTGCGATTCAAACGAGAACTCGAAGCAAAATCTCGATAATCCTGTGAACAAAAAACTCCATAGCAAGCTAGATACTTGCAATAGCTTCACCACACCGGATATGGAACCACATTCTGATCTTTCTACAGAAACTTATCCATTACATTTTACAAATTCGATAGCAAGTACAAATGCAGCTGAAACTTTTGATGCCAGTGAAGAGTTTGAAATTTTCAGTGCTTCAGCAAATCCCAGGCTACAGCATTGCGAAAGTTTTTCGACACCATCACATCCAAGTGCAAATAATTTTCATGTATTGGAAGCTGAACATTCGAAGTCTCCTCATATTAGTTCTGAAACTGTTAACGTTTCAACTTCAAATACCAGAATTTCCACTAAAGAACCGCTGTCAACTCATGGTTCCATCACCGATGAGTTATCAAGGACCGGAGTAGCTGATAAAATTCGCAACAAAGAAATTAAGAATGAAATTAAAATAAAATCAGAAGACAACGAGAAAGCCTTTCAAATTGAATGTGCAATTTATGATATATCCGAGCAGATAGAAAAGATAGAACGCCAGCAATCTCTAACTGAAGCACAAGCAGAAGCAAGCGAAGAACTTCTAAAAACAATTCTTGAAAATATTATCAAGAATGTAGGGCAGAATAGTGTTGTAGAAACCATGGTTGCTTATAAAAAACCGGTCGTATTACTGCGAGAAAAGTTGACTGATCTAGAAGAAACATTGATGAGAGAAGATTTAGAATCCAGAAAGTCGTCGGAATCAATTCTAGAAGCACAGCCCATCTTCTCAAAATCACTAAATGAGGAAGATTTATATGCAGTTCGACAAAGTTCGATTGAGAGAGAAATTCGTGGAACTTCATTATGTGCTCTACGACAAGTTGGAATCATCGATAAGGAAGAGATTAGAAGGATGACACCTTTAACTTCAAACATTAAGGAACAACTTCAAAGTTTGGAATGTATGCTTGAAGAAGTTGAGAAGGAAGAGGAAAATGACGAGGAAGAATTGACTGAAGAAACTAAAGTTACCATTCCGGTGTATTCTGATGACAAGCGACATGAAGTGCATAACATTCTTATGCAAATAAATAATGAAATAAGCATTATCAAACGATCTTGTCAACGAAATATTTCGAAAACGAGCGTCGATGCTGCAATCCGTTTATTACATAAAGTTCGCAATAATGTCTCTTCAATGATTGATTTGATATCAGTGTATAGAAAAAGACTTAAAAGAAAATCTCCTGCTACTAATAGAGAACGAATGAAATCATCGAAAAGGACTTCTCATCATTTATTTCCTACTTCCAGGACTGGATTCTTTTTCAAAACAGATGCTTCAGTAAATTTTTATCTTATGAAGCGCGAGGAATCAGAAATCATCAATGCAATTGTGAAATTGTGTAGTTTATCTAACAAATCAGGAAATCAAATGTCGAGAAGTCAGGATTCTGAAATTTCTACATATGAAGATGCGCTTTTTGATGATAAAAGTATGATATTGCAAAGGACAGGAATTAATAATGCACCATGGACAGCTGTTTTGGAGCCAGTCGCTGAAAAAAATGACAAAGTTTCTCTATCAAATTTCGGTGAATCACAAAGCAATTCATTTCCACCACATTCGCTTCAGGATTCACAAGAAGCAATTCCTATACCACCGCCACGAAGGTTAAGAGGAATGAGCCAGCAA
The DNA here is from genome assembly GCA_002249935.1 of Onchocerca flexuosa. Classification (NCBI taxonomy): domain Eukaryota; kingdom Metazoa; phylum Nematoda; class Chromadorea; order Rhabditida; family Onchocercidae; genus Onchocerca; species Onchocerca flexuosa. The sequence continues at coordinate 178,251 of KZ270045.1, forward strand.
AGTTTTCCACCTCCAATTCCTCCACCTCGTATGAAGCGTCGCTCAAAATCATATGATAATTATAAAAATCTTCTTGTTCTCTCCTGTGCTTCTGATACGCAGAATAGTCTATCGGCTCTACAACAGAATACGACAATGAACGAGAAGGGAAAAGCTTCCATTTCTGCAAGTGATTATTCGGATCCAGTGAATATCAAGGATTTAGAGGATGTAGAAAAGTCAAATTTATCGATATTTCAACAAAACTTTAAAAAAATTAATGAAATCAATTCCGAAAGAATCATCAGAAAAGGGGAAAGCTTTTACAGCTGTTCGTATACTTGGCCATCCAAAGTAAAGTATCGAATTTCATTTGAAATCTTTGATGAATCTAGTCCAATGCAACTTCTATGTGAGGATTCCGATTATTTGCCAGAATCACTTATGCATTCATTTTCGTTATTTGAGCCAACGAAGAGAGTTCAAGAAGAGAACGAAGGAGAACTTTTACAAACATTGGAACTTTTTTCAGATTTGAACACAAGTAAAGTCGAGACCGTTGTTGAAAATGCTGAAAAACGGCGAGAAAATTTTGCTAAACTGAAAGATGAAAGAGAAGCGAAAAACTTTCATTCAATTCAAAAATCCACAACTCCTGAATTGGATGAAAGCTACAACCAACATATTTCGGAATACTTAACTGATGTAGGTCAGAAAATAAATGAAAATTCGAAAATGATCGAAAATCCGAGAGGCAGCTCATCCGAAGATGAGAATTTCGAAGATATTCAAAAACCGGCGCAATATTTGCATGCTTCCCCGAATATAAAAGCACGAGGATCGATCCTAGCAAATCCATTAGAGGACGAAGCGAATTCGTTACATGAAATTGAATCAATTGCTGATAGAGATGAGATTTTGGATGAATTGGACGATCTATTGGTTATATGCAATCCTCATACCGATGTTATTGATGTTATCGATTCATTGCCAACAATAATGGAAGATAGTGAAAATTCTAAGATTGCAGATCCATTTATGTCTATGAGTACAAACACTGTCATCTCTGTTTGCATATCAGATACTGATATTCCGGGAACAAGCCAAGATGATCAACAAGTAGTTGTTGAAAACAGAAAGCAAAGTGATATTACAACGCCAACATCAGAATCAAGCTTGGAGCGCAAAAACTTGATTGCAAAAACTGTCAATGTTCCTTTTCGTAGGAGCAACAAGGACGGGATCACTTACTTAGATAGTTACAAGAAAAAAATAATCCTTATATGTGAAAATGATACTAAACAAGTATCAGAGGAAACTACAATCAATATAATCTATAAGAGTTGTCCGAGTAAACTCAAGGTGCTAGCAACTCTTTCACCTGAAGTACGAGCTCAAGTTGAAGCATGTGCGGTTAATGGAGAAGATTTCGATGTGCTAGTTGAACAACCAGATGAAGCACAGGATTTCACAGTGAAACTTTTAGATCATATAAGTGATTCGATTAGTCTTGATTTGACGCTTCCAAATACAGTTGAAGTGAATTTATCACTAATACGTAGTGAGCAGTACGAAGGTATTCTTTCCTACCAAATTGGATATCTACTTGACGGTGAAACTGACGAAGAGCGAATAAATACGACGAGTGATTATAAGCAGCATCATCATTCATCCAAAACTACTGAAGATCGGGTACGACATACCGGTATTTCTGTAAATATTGTTGCGCGAAGCATGCATGACGTTGCACGAGCTTCACTCGAAGAAATTCCTTGGGGAGAAGTATCCATGTATATCGTAATGCAACCTCTTATGACTCGATCGATTAGTGATTCGGGTACACGAAATTCACTGATCCAAAATGTGACTGTATCGGAATCGAATGAAACTGAAAAACGTTCGTTACATTCACATGAATCATTCCGCTCATCATCACGACAATCCTTTGATTGGACCGAATTTAGTGATCGAAGTGCCAGTTGGCAAAATCTCAACGTACCAAGTTATGTGGTTAGAGAAGGATCAACTGCTACAATCACATGCGAATTCAACAATTTTCTAGCTCCTGGAAGTCTCATTGATTGGTTTAAAGGTAAAACTGTGATGCAAATTGTACCCGGAAAAACAGATCGTATAAGTCATGATCTATTGGAAGTGTTGGTTATTTCACATGTAAGCCTGATGGATGGCGATGTTTACAGTATTCGAGTCAATGACGTCATTTACCCGGTTGCTTGCCTGATTGTAGAAAATATTGACACTTCAAGTGAAAAAATCAATAGCGATATACATTTCATAAGTCCACCACAAACACTGTTTGTTATGGAGGGACAACCATCGATTATTTCGTGCCAAGTTAATAGTGCTAATCAAAAAGTTGAATGGTGTAAAGATAACAAAAAATGGGTGGCTGAAAATGAGAGGATACGATTAGAAGCGGATCAATTTGGATTTCATCGAATAATCATCGATAAATCTGAATTGGAAGATCAGGGAACTTATTATGCTTTTTTGGGTGATCATTTCACGACAGTTACACTGGTTGTTGAAGGTAAGCACAACTGATTTTTTTTAATGCTGATAACAAGTATTTGAATTGCTACTTCTTATCTTGTTTCTTAAAGCTATGTCGAAATTCTTTAATTTTTTGAAGATTTTTTTTTTTTAGCAGATGTCTTTTGAATTATAATTTTTACTAACAAAAAAATCTATTATAATCCTGAAAATAACAGACTTCAGGCTGATTATTAAACCGGCTTTTCCCTCTAACTTTTCTCTTATCTAATCTCTTTCCATACACAGAACGCATTGATGAACGTGAAGTGACCATCAGTGCGTTGGGAACAGAAACCGGCGAAGATGATTATCGTGAGTATTTGGTACCTTTGGGTAGTACCGCAACAATTGCTTGTGAGTTGGAAAATAGCGATGAGGTACAGGAGTTGGTGTGGCGCAAAAATGGTGCAAAGATTGAGTTTCCGGATGATGCGAAACTTGAACATGTTGTGAATGGTTTAAAACATTATCTAGTGATTCATGATACACAAGCTGATGATTCAGCATGCTACAGTATCTGTATCAATGATATCGAATTCAAGATCGCTAATCTGATCGTAAGCAATTGCTCAACATCTATCGGTAGTAAACATACCAAACGCATCTCTAGGAATTCTCTAAATTGATTTTGTTCTCTTTAGTTCTATCTCTGAATCAATCCTGCATAGATTGTAATCGAATGATTCCGTCCGTAGTTTGCAATGAAAGCGAATTCGAAGTGATTTCCTATCTGAATGATATACAGAACAATAACTATTGAAAGTTCATTTCATGTTATTGTAAAGTAGAACAAAGCTGTAGTACTCATTTAAAGGATATCGAATATTTTCTGATCAAGTTTTGGGAAAGGAAAGTTTCGCTGCTCTAAAAATTTTGTCGAAAAGACGAGGGAACATCCGAAAAATTAGACATTTGATTGCTGCTAATTGCAATTGATCAAATTAAAGATGCTGTCAATACTTCATTGCAAAGCATTTAAATTACCTCAATAATGGAATGGCATTGTGAAGTTTTAGTCTTGATATTTTCTGTTGATTTGATTGAAAGCTTTTCTAACTAATTCTTTTTGCAATCTTTGCACCTCTTTATACACTGTCATTTTATAGGAAAATAATTAATTCGACTTTCGATCATTTTTAAAATGTGTTGTTGTTTCATCATATGTCCAATAATTTGTATTATATTTGTTATTGACTGATAATTCTCTCATTCTCCCAACATTTTCGTTCGTTTTCAAGTAAACGTATCACTGTTATTCTCATGCCCTTTCATAATCACTGCATCATCATCACTTCCTCTTTGTTGACTTGAAGTACCCGCTGTTTTATTGAAAAAAATATACAGTTAACAATGCTTGTACAGAAATATTTATTTATTTTACTCTTCATTAATCGAATTTTGCAGCAAAGTTAAATTCATATGAATCAAACTTTACTTTAAAAATATTCTCTGCGCAACTTTTTACGATTTAATAAGGTAAGAAAGAGTATTGGTTGATTAGTAACTTAACATTCCCGCATTTTCAGAAATTTTCCTGACCAGAAATTTTAAGACAAAGAAGCAAAATTAATACATTTCTTGATGGATTTAGAGACACTGACGGATTTTATTTAGATCCATTTCAATTTAAGAGTTGCACATCCAATATAAAAATGAAATTGTCTTGTTTCTTTTATTGATCGGTCGAAAATTTTATAAAATGCAAAAGGAGTGATTAATAGCATCTTTTGAGATCATGAAAGATTTTAAGAAAAAAAGTAAAGACAATTATTATTGAAAAGTCAACATGAAAAACCTGTTTTACCTTGAATTTCCTAAAATTGTTCATTTTAGAAATACCATAGAAATCCATGATTTAAAACAATTTAAGTTTTCATAAATTGTTGATTCATAATTTAATCAACAATTTATTATGAATTATTTTCATGATTTTAAAACAATTTAATTTAAACGATTCAAGTTTTCATCATTCCATCAACAAATTATTTTGAGCAATTTATTGTTCAATAAAATTGTAGGTGATTTTTAGATAAATACAAATTAGGATTTTGGTGGAGAAGGGAACCCAAACTGGCACAGTCATGAATGTGTTTATACAAAGATCAGCTAACAAGATCAAGTTTTCAGATCATAAAAAAAGATATCAATAAAAATAAATGAATTCCAAATCTCGGCAATGACAATTCAATGTTAACAGGATTCCCGTTTAAATAAATTTTAATCCCCAAAAAATTCTGAATTTCATCAACAGAATGCCGTAATCCGACATATAAAAATATCAAAAAAAAAATGCTTAACGAATATAACTGATAAAAACCAATCATTAAATGTAATTGTTGATGCATAATTGGAAAAACTTTTCAAATTTCTTAAATTCAATCCGTATTTATAACCAAATCCAAAGTTTTTAAGGCAACTAATTTCTTGCCTTAAAAGGCTTTATGCAGTCTTAATGATTGAGGACAATACATAAATATTTTTTATGAAATTTGAAATTCTATTATTTTATATAGAAAGATGAAATGATTCTTCTATTCAACTTCTTCCCACAGAAACCGATTTATATTAAAAAAATGTTATTCGTTTTGTTTGGCATTTCTCAAAATGAAATTCCACCTTTTTTTTACTGTGAAGTAATTTTTCACTGCCAAAACTGAATCATACTGAAAGTTAAACTATGTTGATCTACTGAACCGAACAGTCCAAGATGTACATTTCACAAAGATCAAATATTTTGAATTCAGGAGAATATCCAAGTGAAGTTACAGTGGAGGAATCGCTAGTGCCAGCTGGTTCAGCTGCAACAATTCATTGTGAAACCATCACGCAACAATATTCACTAGATTGGCGTAAGGATCTGCAACCGATCATGCAAAATGAACGAATCGAAAAGAAAGATACAGCTGATGGCTTTGAGCATAGTCTCACAATTCACAGTGTTCGAAAGAATGACGAAGGCGAATACGGTGTTGTAATAAAAGATTCATATACTGCAGTCACTAAAATTAGTGTAATTGGTGAGCTTTCGAGACAGAGTTATTACTTGTTTGCAGTGCGATAATCGCTAATGATAAACTCATTTTCTAGCACAAGAAACTTTTGTTAAACTTCTAGGAGAGCTATCTGAATTCTCTCTCTCAGAAACTTATTTTAGAAAATGAGATACGAAGTAGAAAGATATATAAATAATATGCATGACTGCATCCCGACAGTATGCAGAACGAATTTTTTTTTTATTGAAAAGAAATTTCAGAGATTTCATTGTAGGGAACCAAATTATTATCCTTAAACTTGCTAATAATAATGATAAAAATCATTGAAAGTTGCAAATATTTTTTGCAAAAGTGTTAAGTTTATTTCTGATTTACAGAATCACAGGAACAAATTGCCACTGAAGATTTTGACATATCACTACATCCAACACCATCATTAACAAATGAAGCATTCGCGCAATCATGTGATCGTGTGAATCTTCAAAACAACTTCGAAGCGTATCAGTTGTGTAATATGGAAGAATATTTTGATCTGCAATTTTCCATGCAATCGTTTGAAATTCCAGTAATTGTTGATGAGAGACGATCCGCATCAGTCAGCTATCTTTCACGAGAATTATCCATTCAGGAAATGGAAAAAGAAATCGACATGCATCGTGAGCCTTCTTATGCAACTAGCAAGGATTTGACTTTTATGGAAGTAACCATTATTGAGTGCAATTTTGTAACAACAAACACTCGGTTTGAATTCACATCCACTTCAGTTGCTCATGCTGTTGCTGAACCTATAGTACTAACACTGGTTGCACAACAGTCTGCACAAATTCATCTCAGCTCACGATATACTGAACTTAGAGCTAGTTTTATAAATCAATCAATCGTGGAACAATTAACCGCTACCATAAGTGCGCGGCCAAAAATTGTGGAAAAATTAGAAACAAAACTAGGTGATTGTTGGGTTAAATTAGATGTTATACTGCTGTCACCAATGCAAACCATAGCTACGGATATCGTGAACAAAATTTGCACGATGATAGCACTAGAAATGCATTTACCTGCACTAGTATTTGAAGATTGTAACAATACCATCACATTTAACAGAACATCAGAAGGAGAATTTTGTGATGCAGCGATTCCAATTAAATTAGTCACATTTCCAGAGAAGATTAGAAGACAATTTACCGTGAACAACACCTGGCTAGAATTAATAGCTGTATATAAAGTACCACAGATTTTTGATAGCACAATTAAAATTGCCGTTGCTCGAAAGGAAATGCTTTATCTTCAATGCAAAGCTTCTAAAGCAAATATAGTTGATGAAATTTTCGCAGTATGGAAACCTATTCAGCAGCAAGATGCTGCAGTAACTTTTCCAGTAACTTTATCTGCTACAATAAGCGAAAATTATATCGATTCCATTTCATCTTTGGAAATAATGCTACAGTCACACCTGGATCGAAATATGCTAACAAGTAAAGAAATACCGTTAATCCAAACAGAAATGATCAGTGTGCAGTTGACGGCTGCGTCGATTGAAATATTTCCAGTAATTTACAATTTTTCAAAATCAGCTCAGGATGAAAATGTGGAAGTAGAAATGTTTGTGAAGCCTCTTATACAGTGCGAAACTAGTACACGTAATTTCATTGATAGCGTAGCAAAAGTGGACTTGGAGTTTTGGTCGAAGACCGAGCGTAACCTTTTTATCATTGCTGATTTCCGAGCAGTAGAAACAAATCAACTGAGCGCAAGATTTTCCGATTCAGTTGAAGAATATTTCACTATATCGACAGCTTTCAATACTCAATCGGAATTAGATGCGACGGTAGCTACATTATTGATAAAGGCACCAAAAATTGTCGAAAAAACAAATCGGTTATTTTCGGATACTACCGTCAATGTGATTTCAGAGTATCAGTCTTATGTATGCCGAGAATTCTGTGCAGATACTATCTTTCTAACACCACGAATAAATGCATGCATGGCTAATTTCAGAGTTTCAACTTGTGAAAATCTATATGCTACAGCATCCTTTGAAATTCAATCTCAGGAAAACAATGTTTCGGTAACATTATTAATGCGAGCACCAACAATCGTTGAAAGATCCAGTATAATGTTTTCTGATGATTTGGTTCAAAAAACAGTAGAATTCCAGTCACAAATTAAACATAGTTTGGAAATAGAGAAAGAAGTTTTCATTGCTCGAAAAGATATTTTGGTTGAGAACATTAAAAGCGCCGAATTTGAGGAAAAAGATATTATCGTTATGATTGAAAAGCGGCCAGAAAAGGAAATCTCAGAAATATTATTACTAAGACCAGTTCCAGCACTCACTCAGAAGTTTAGTCGCTCATTTTCAGACACTGTCGTATACCTAAATACTGAGCTATACATGGAAAATTTCGATTTCCATGCAAATCGTAACATTCGAATCGGTCGAACGCAAACACTTCAAATGCATCTGAAAGCTTCAAACGAAGAAAATATTAGTGTACTAGCGAGATTTTACATCCAAGATGAAATCGAAAAAATCATGGCTACTTTGCCAATGCGGGCACATACAATCATTGCGAGGGATGATCGCAAATTTTCAGATAGTGTAGTGAAGTCCGCAACCCAACTATGGTCGCAAATCTGCCGAGAAGCTTTTATGGATGTTGATATTTATATTGCTAGAAAGGATGACATACAAAGACAATTCAAAGCTTCAGCTGTTGAAGATACATATACTTCAATAGCTTTAGAGGAATATCCTGAAGCTGAAGAACTTGAAGTTACTTTGTCAGAGCTAATTCAGGCGGATACTTTCAAATTAAGTCGCTTCTTCTCATATAAAACCGTTGATTTTATGGCTACATTGTGGTCTCAAGCCGAAAGCAATTTCTACGCCAGTGTAGATGTACCGATTAAACGAAAGAATAATAATCAATTATATTTGAAAGCTTCTAGCGAAGAATATATAAATACATCAACAAGTTTTGAAGCGCAAACTAAAACTGACAATACTATGGTAGTATTGCGAACTCAAGTCCCCTCAGTTGTCGAGAGAAGTAGTCGGAAATTCTCCGACACATCTGCAGAATTAGCAATTGAAATTTGGTCACAATTATGCCACGAAACTTTCGCAGATAGAAGTATTTACTTAAAGCAAAAAGATTCTGTAAAATTGGACCTTAATACCACAACTTTTGAAGTGCAAATATTTCTAACTAATTTTGAATTGCAATCACAAGTAGAAAACATTACAGCAATACTACCTACTCGATCACCAACTATTGTAGAAGGAACAAATATGGTCTTCTCATCAAATGTT
>KZ270046.1:0-19108 GCA_002249935.1 Onchocerca flexuosa
ATCTGATAAAACTCGACACAAATCTGTCGTAAAAATAAACAGTCTTCAGGATTTTGCAGTCACTTTATTCCAAGATCAGAGATCACTTTTCTGGGACATGTTAAGAACATTTTATTCATGTGATCTTGCTAAATTTGAATTAAAGTATATACTAAAATGTAGTTTAGTGAATATTAGAATATTTTCTTTGTCTTCAAGAATTTTAATATTTTGCAAAATTGTTTGATTATCTTTTCTCATTTTGTTCTATCAATTGAATGAAAAAAAAGCGGAAAGGAATCAAATTTGGAATTATTTAGAGTATCAGGAGCGACTAGTTTCCATGTGACATTATAAAAGTTTAATTCGGTAAGCATGAATCAAAATTTATGATTCAATTGCAAATGAAGAAATTGAGAATTCCAAAATCTTTCGTAACCTTATGATCATTGCTTGGATTGATTGCAAATCAACGTAATCGATATCATATTGATTTGCAATGAAATGAATTTCAAAAGATAAATTTCATTTTAACTTTGAAATTTTGAATATATATGTTTCGGAAGACAAAATGAATGATTTCTTATTTAGGCAAACGTCGAAAAAGTTTTATTAATATATACTCATAACTTTACTTGGCATTTTTTTAATGTTTTGATTGAGGATGTTTGCGCATGCTTTCTGCTATTTGTTTTTTCAGAAAAAAATTATTTAGAAAGGGTAAAAACTTGAAATGAAATTTATGTTTTCGTTTTTTTCCGAATTGAATTATTATTTTAGTGAAGCATCAGATCAACCAACGTGTTCAAGGAGTTTACCAACGAGAACTCGAGAAGATGGTAGCGCCGATATAATTGGACATTTGCAAAGCATAAGTCAAAAAATATTTTTTAACAAGGTTAAGCATTTTTCTTCTCTTTTTATGACATACAAAATTAAATTTTGAATAAAACTTTTGAATTTACACAAAAAATTTGAATTACGAATTCGGAAAATTAAATACTTGAGTTTATTTTAGATTAAGTCCAAAATGCTTGAAGATTTGACGCTATTGAAGAAAGATGTTCAAATGGTAAAACCAACATTCAAACTTGAAGCACACTGGAGTAATATTGTTCACAATAGTGTAAGTTTACGTGAAATTCGAACTTAACCCATTTTTTATCATAGCACAGCAAGTTATTATTCAGCATAAAAATTTATAATAGCATAAGAGTGATACATGTCGTCTGGTATCAGTGTCACATTCAAATGGACGACAATCTTGTGTCTCTTCTATTCTATTGTCATCCAGGTAGCAACATTTCATTAAAGATTTCTCTGATCTTTCATCATAAATCACCAGGGAATTCGACAAATGTATGGCAAATCTCAAATATATTGCGTAAAAAAGTTTATTTTTTATTTAAAGAGCTTAAATTTTAAAATAAATAAAAAAGATATTGCTGTTTGGTAATCGTCAGAGGCAAGAAATCCCTCAGAACTTAATTGATTGATAAATGAAATGCTGCTTGTTAAATTTTCTAAATTCAAATTTGTTTTATTCAAGCTGTCAATATTTCAGGATAAACTGAGCATGCAGGCATGTGATCAACAAGAAGCTGTATGGGAATTTATTACAACGGAACATCAGTATTTGCAGGCAAATGAAATTTTTGTTATTAATCTCTCTTTTCTAAAAAACAAAAGAAAAAAATTGGGATTCATAAAGGATTATTCATGAAAGTGGGATAAGATAGTTTCAAAAAAAAAAAGATTGAACAATTTTTGCAATTTAGTTTAGCTAATGATTCGAAAAATATGGCAAAACTTAAGAATTAATGGAAGCCAAAATTTGAAACTAAAATATTTGTATGAACTGATGGATTTTTATAATTATTTTTAATAAGAATGAGAAATGACATCTTTTTTTTTGTTGTTCAGAATTTTTTTTTACAATTTGATAAAAACTTATTATTGTTTTTAGCTTCTAAAACAAATGAATGAATTCCGCCAATACTTTCTGAAATTGCAAGAAGCAGGCCATATGCGGGATATTGACTCACGTCGTATATTCCTGAATTATTCCGAACTTTATGCTCACCATTCGAAATTTTGGGAAAATGAGGTGTTGCAAATGCTCCAAAGTTCGAGGTTTTTTTTTCTAACTTATATATTTTTCTTTGAAGATTCAGCGTAAGATATATTTTCTCGTCAAAAAATGATCGTCGGAATTTTTTTAATTAACTATAATTTCTCTTCTCACTTGTCTAAAGAACTTTTTAAAAAAATTTTATTTATTCGAACGAATAATAAAGTACAGTAAAATACTGGTGATAATATAAGCATCATTTTTTTTCAGGAATAACGGCATTCTGCTTGACCCAGCAATCCTGAAATCCGGTTTTGAACGACTCGATGAGTGGTTGCCTAGCTATAAAATTTTTTTATGTAATTATGCCGATTGTTATAACTACATGAAAAATTGTCAGGAAGAAAATGTATCATTTCGCGAATTTATGACGGTAAACAATTAATTTAGCAGTATAATTTCAATTTGAATCGATTATTCCGTCCGTAGAGAAATAACTAGTACCATATATGAGTAAACCATCAATTACATCTATTCACACCTTTTCCGGATATCTCAAAATGATTTCTCAATTTTTTTACTGTTTCTACCGGATTTTTCAATCATATGGATGTACATAAATGTGTAGCCATAGATTGAAAAATCCGGTAAAAACAGTAAAAGATCAGAAAAGATTTATAGCTGGGTTGTAATGCTTCAAATTTATTGATTCTTCCAACATTTTTAAGAGTTCCTAAATTCTCAAAAAGCTTTCATTTAAATTCTATAATTTAAATTTTGAATTCCCTGACTGCAATTTAAACTTAAATTTTTGATTACAGTAAAAATTTCTATTATAGTGTTAAAATTTTTAGTTTTATAAAATTTTTATTTTTCCTAATTTATAATTATTTGATTGATTTTTTCAACACTTTTAGGAACCCAGAAATTCCCAAGGGTTTAATTTAAATTCCATGTATTTTAAATAATTTAAATTTAAACTGTAATTTAAATTTAAATTTCTAATTCGATAACAACGGCCCGATTATAAATTTATTCTGTTACAATAATTAAAACTTTTGATTCTGTAGCATTTTTATTTCTCCTAATTCATACTTATGCTTGAAATTTCAGTGGGCAGAGTCTCAAGATGCAATGAAGAGACAGCGTTTGTTGGATGTCTTGGCGCATCCGATGCAGCGACTCACGAGGTATAGCCTGCTTCTGAAGGCCGTGCTGAAATATACTATCGAAGACATCAAACGGGATATTATTCAGGTAATTTAATTGCTTAGCTATTTAATCTAATAGTATTTTAACTAGACTTTGTTTACTTGACCAACTAGCTTAAACTATTGTTAGGCTAACTTTCTCGTCTTTTTGTATTTTTATCTATTTTTTCCTTTGGTTTGATTACCATTTAAATATCATTGGAAAAACGACGACGAATTTCTTCTGTTATTCCTGATCTTTCCTAAAAAAATGAGTGATAAAGGATCACTCTAAAACCAGTTTTATAAGCAAGACTTGGACTAAGTATTCGAAATATCGATTATCGTACTGCCAACTTTCAGGACATGATAGCACGGTCTGAAGAAGCAGCACGAGATGTTGATGAAACGTTAAAGAACCACGACTTACAAAATGAGCTTAATCAAACACTGAAAGAATTAAGCTTTTCTGGAAAATTACGAAGCGACAATAAAAAGAATAAATAAAAGAGAATCGCATGAGAAAATCGTATCCTAAACAGCCTCATTACTTGCATAAGCTATAATGATTGAAGGTGATGAACATTGCACCATTTTCTCCTTTGTTGTTTGAAAAAACCCGGACTGCTATTTAAAGTATCGTGAGATGCACACAAATTGCATACTTCTTGATGTTCCAACGATGTTGATCGTTGGTTCGTATCATTGACATACAAATGTCCCTTATTGTATCGATAAGTTGAAAATACGAATTATTTTAAAGCAGTCATTCGGAAAATGATTCAGTGATCCCTTGTTTTCATTGATGGCACAAATTCCGGCAAAATTTCGGAAGTTTATCAACTTCTGGATCAACAAATCTTTTAACATAATCTGTTATGTTAGAAAAAAATTAAATAAAAAAAAATTAAATTAAATCATTGTATTGCTCAATTATTTTCCGAAAGTTGACTAAATGATGGCACCTTGTAAATTTTCAGTAAAATACATTAATATTGCAAAATATTTGTAATTAAAAGCTTTTTTTCAACAATTAAATGGAAAGCATAAATCTGTAATTTACAATAGAAATGTCAGAATAGAATGCAAAACTGAAAATGACATAAATAATTTTGCAAAATTTAATTCAGATTTGGATTAAATGTAGAAAAGAAATAAATATTTGAGTTGATTTACTTCTCTCTAACATGGATGAGAAAGATTTAATGGAGAAGTACTCAATGCCAGTGAATATAAATATCGCCATTTCCGTGTTCATCTTCTTTTCGCAGCGTTTAGCTTCTTGAAGAACAAAAGCGACGTACAAGCAACCAATAATAGCGCTTTTCCGTTTGGTAATCAAGGCCGGATAAAGAGCGTTAACTTCCTTATATAAGGTTGTTTTCTGTTTAAGTTTTCCACTGAATGATTCTTTTACAAATTTATTTTCCACAGAAATTTAGAAAATAAATTTTACAGATAAAACAGACAACTATAAATGGGATAGAAATCATAATGGATGAAGCTAAAATAAATTGAATGCATGATGATATTGCTAGTAGAGATAATGATTATATAATCTCGCATTTTGGGAGATTGGAAAATTTCCCTAATCGACAAGAAAAGAAAATATATTTGCTGATCGATTGTTAAATTTGTGCGTATATTTTCCCGCATTCTGTAATACCATTTTTCCCAGTGCCGTAGTTGCAAAATGGCAATTCGAAAAATCTTCACAATCCATGTGATCTCAGATTTCTTAAAGATAGCTATAAGCGAAAAAAATTATTCATTTCACTTCATCATCTCAACCATTCATTCAAGCGAAAAGTGAATTTTTCGTTCGAAATGTTTGGTGGGCTTGAAATTTTCAGGTGAATTTCTTTTACTCCTGCATTTTTTAGCATGACTATTATACTTCTAAGCGTGCTTGCTACGTACTATACCATCGCCTATTAAAAGTATATAATTGATGTCCCTATGAATAATATTATCACAGCTGTACCTAAATTTGGTTGTTTTAATACCAAGAACATAGACAAGAAAATAATTATAAGCATCTTAAATAGTTTTTGAAATTCCATCATTTTATACACACTTTGCTGACTAAAATAGCGAGCAAGTGCAAGCACGCGATAATTACTTCTTACTGCAGGACCGTAAGTACGTTACACTGGATAACAAAAGATTGATTCCGAGCAGCCGCGATAAGATCGTTACCATATTTTTAGAGACTTTCTTTCAGCGGTGTGCAGAATATGAAAGCAAAGAAGTATCCTAAATACTAGTGCAGAAAATTTTATCCTGGAACCTCCAAGTAATAAAGCACGTGGGGATGTTTGTACAAATATTCCTATGGTGCTTACAAGATATGAAAGAAAGAATTCCGTCGCTAACACAAGATCCATTTGAAAAGATTGCTGGGCTTAGATCTTTCAGAGTGAAGTTGGTCTTTCTGAAACGCCGATTGTTATGGCAGAGGGAATGTGGCAATGACCAAAATTCTTTCTTTTTTAAATCAAAAGTTATAAAAAAAAAAATTTTAAATTTACTCACATGTATGCGTTATCAAATTCATTTATAGCAATCAGTTTAGCAGCTGAATCATTTATAATAACGTATTGTTTCTCCATGTGAGCCAACAATTTATTCTGGCAAAGTTTTAGCTTATCCTAATTTTGCTATTCCCAATGCGGCAGCTATATCTCGTAATCGATAATATCAAACTATCGAAATTGGGATTCGATATCGCTTCTGTGATGTTAGCGACCTGAAATAGAAAGATTTTTACTTTTGAAAATATAGGAAAAATTAAATGAGCGACGATGAAATCGAAGAGAAATCAGAATTGAAATCGAAATGAAAGACCGTTATTCATTTTAGGTGGAGAAGAAAGCTTTTGAATTTTATGAAATTTTCTCTTAACACACTATAAATAAACAATTAAATAGATTTAATGTCAAAGAAACAATTCAATCCGCTGTTAAAGTAATCAAAACAGAATAAATAGCAATATAAATGAGTTAACATTGCTTGCTTCATTTTTTTTATTTCGTTAAATTAATTGACTTATCACATAGATTGTCGATTCTCTTTTTTGTAAACTGGTACTAATGAAGAAGTAAATGAGTAATTTCTATGTAAAATCTTGAACACTTTTGTCATGCACACTACTTTGGTTTGCTTTTCCAATCAGTTAAACAAATTTTTTAAACTCAGATGAATTATTTTTAGATGGTTTTAAACGAATTATCTTAGGCGAACTATTTGAATGAATCCTGGAAAATCAATCATTTTTTTAAAGTGTTAAAGTTAGAAGTTTTTTTTTTTTGTTTTGAAATATTACGGTTTTTTGAAATATTTTTGAAAATATTTTAGAATGAGGAATTGTGAATTTCTTAGGATTTTATTTTGATTGTCTTTTATTCTTTTAGCTTATTAGCTACAATTATTTTTATTACATAGATTATTAACTTTTTTTTTTACTACATTGCAGCATTATTTTTCGGCATGATTTTTAGTTATATCTTAATGACGAAGTGATTCTGATAAGCCTGGGTTATTTTGATATTTTCCAGATTATATTAGATAACGTTTTAGAAGTTCTGCTTGACTGTTTCATGAATAATCATCTGAATACATCATATCTTTCTCATCAGTGATGCAATTCTTTAAGTAAATGTTTTAGACAAATTAAATTATAAATTTTTAATCTGAAAAAAAAAAAAACAATTTATGTGTCATATTTTCCTCATATTTGTTATTACAGTTTCTTAATCATTCCTGTTTTGGATTTCTGCCAGCAGTGCTGCTCTTTATTAATATGTCGCCAATGTTCGCCGCGGAGCACCGGCTGGCAGCGATGCAAGAACATGCATTGGGAGTGGTGCCCGGGAGTGCTGTACCGTAATGCAGGAATGCCTCATCAGGCAAAGGCGTTTGGCTTTGATGGATCATCACGAAGAGGTGCGACGATCTATCAACGCCAAACGCCTCGTATTTCACGTAGATACTGGCTGTGGGAAAAGTTAAATTTGGCGGAAGGACTGGAATTTGGTAGAAAATGATTTGTAATGTAATGAATCCTTGATTTGATGAGTTTTATTTGCCGCAACTATGACAGAAAATGAATTGATAAAGATCGATAATATAATCGATAATTTGTACTTCCCTTGATAGTAGGGAGAATATCTGCGGCTTATAGGAATTTGATAGAATTTGATGAGGTTCGGAAAGCATCCCTCGTCCAATACCGACTAGCTCAAAGGAATTGTATGCCCCGGATCGGTCAGAGCAAAGAATTGAATGCCCTGACCGATCAGAGCAAAGAATTGAATGCCCTGACCGGTTAAATCAAAAGCTTGAATGCCCTGACCGACCAGAGCAAGGGATTTGATGCCCTGACCGGTCAGAGTAAAGGGTTGGATGCCCTGACCGGTCAGAGCAAAGGATTGGATACTCTGATCGGTCAGAGCAGAGAACTTGATAGAAATGAGTAGTCTCTGCAGATAATAAGAACGTTTTCATAATGAAGTTGTTTACTACATGTGAACTCTAGTACAGTTTACAACACATCAATTTATAGTGCAAAGAGAGATAATTTACATGTCAATATAAAACAGCACAATTTATAATTCGTTAATTATATCATAAAGGTCAAGGTTTGAACACACAAAAATATTTGATTATTTGAGAATCTCTACATTCCAAAAAATATTCCGGTTCTTCTAACAATGGCCATACTATTGCAGTGTCGTTGAAAATCATGTCCTTTCAACTGAGACATTTTAAAATGATTAATTACAAAACTGATCAGAAACGACGACTATTTCATGAATCCAAAAAAAAAAAAAAACTAATATCTTGATTAATCTCAAACATCCATCACTTCTCTTCTGTATCATTTTCACATTCTCTCGTGTGAATGCCTGAAGATATGAATCAATCGGCAAATCTTTACCTTCTTAAAATATAATTAGAACCATTTCATCATTGATATTCTATGTTTAGACGATTTGAAAAACTCGAAAAATGCGTTTCATAAAAAATAAAATTTATTATTTTTGTGTTTTTTTTTTCCCTCGAAATCAATAAAGAAATACAGTGATCATTTAACCACTGATCAGTGGACTTACTATGAACAATAATAAGCCTTACATTCTCAGGAATTTATTTATTTCAAAATTTAATGCCATATTTGAAAATTTTCAACTTTGCAGTCCAAAATTAGCATGCGGTTTGTTACGATCATTTGCCTTGTCATAATTGTTGTCACGATTTTATTATCACGATTCATTCATAAATCTTGAAGTTTATTCTTTACAAGAAAGTGATTAATACAATCATATGTTCAAACTGCGCCGAGAACAGATTGACAATAAATAAAAAATGTTTCTAATTGTCATTACATTTTTTAATTTTGTAAAAAAAAAAAAAACAGCGCAACAGTTTAAATGACCAAATATTTTTAGCAAGAAAAAAAAAATTTTTTTGGCTTGAAATTTGATGCAAACTTTCAAACAAGTTCTTTCAAATCTCAACGATATGAAAATATTTCAGGAATAAACAAATTGGTTTTTTTTGCAACGGAAAATAGGAAATTGCACAGAAACAGTTCATCTCCATTTATGCAAATATTATTGTTTGATTGAGAGAGAGAGAAAAAAAGAGAGAGTGAATATTTCGATGATAGTTTCAGATGTATTGGTACGAACAGGTATGCCTTATTTTGCAGTCGATATGTAATTCAAACTCAAAACTCGCTTCTTCCATTTTTTCTTCCATTCAATGTTTGGCTGAAATTCAACACATCATGCTCTTCCTGCCACTGTACCGCTCAATTCAATTATTTTTCCCACAAATAAGGACTAAGCCAACTTATTTCGGTAAGAAATCAGATGTGTCACAGTACCGTTGTGTCCAAGAATTCAATCGATATTGCCATGTTTTATTATTACGAAATTTGAATGAAGATTGATGCAGCAATTTCATCATCAAGTTTAGGTAAAAAATAATTCCTTCTTTACAAAAACATGAAGCAATCTTTTTAAATAAATGAATACATTTTGCTAAAATATATCACCACTTCTATGCAATGTTCTGCCTGTCCCGAACTTTAGGGGTTGCTTTTTATGGAAAATTTTGAAGACAAAAATCTATTGGAATGTTAAAAATGGGATTTTTTTTGTCAAAGAATTGTTGCCATTCCAGCAGTGATATGACTTGAATAGAAATGCAAAACAGTCAATCATATAACAAAGAACACCTTTCAGGTATAATTAATTCAAAGTTTTAGAAACAATTAGTTCAAAGTGCATTTTTTCGCATCTTGTATTTATTTTTTCATTTTCATTTTAAAGAAGTTTGAAAAGTGCGTATGGAATTTTCTGAACACAAAAATTTGTATTTGTAACGACTGTTTCTTCGTTTCATCTCAAACTTAAGCATTTTGTTTGACGATGCGCGACTAACTTTTTTTACATTTGTTTAATTCGAAGTTGATGATAAATAACTCTTTAGTTTGTAGCTCAAGGGACCTTAATTATATTCTATTTCCTTTTTTTTAAAGACTTTTAAATTTAAAATTTTGAGAGTATGTTTGATGTGATATTTTGGCAAATTTTGCAGTTAAATGGAGGAAATTTAGCAGTGATAAGGCATTTTAAGACAATGACAGAAGATAAGACTGGGAGATGGAAATACAAATTTTATGATGAAAGCAGTGATTATCATGACTCTGCTTCTACCGATGCTAATGCAGATCAGCGTGGTCTGGAAGAAGTGACCGAGAAAAGAGCTCTTCTGCAATCGAACTTCTCTTCACAATCTTGTATCTCTGAAGTTAGTTTCATCTTTGATTTATTTACTCTTCCGGAAATATCTCTAAAGAAATTTGGATGGTTGAGAAAGCATAAGATGACATAGCTCTCCTTGTCCAATTAAAGAAGCACAAGTAGTTGCAATGATTAAATTAATTATTTTGTCTGCAAATCACAAACATTTGCTTCGAAACTAATTCCGGAAAGCAAATGAGTTTTCAACTGTCCTCTACCTATTCTTATTAACAGAAAAAAAAAAAGTTTAGTTTCGAGTTATTCTTTCTATCGAACAAAAATGTAGCGGAACAAAGCAAGTGTGTTATAATAGCCAAAAGGTAAATCATATCAATAAACAGCTAGAAGTTTTATTTATTCGCCAAGTATATTTAAATGAAATTGAAGAGTGGAATTTGAAGGTTTATTTCTTAAAAATATTGCAAATTAATGACCAGAAAAATTTGAGCAATAGCTAGATAAGCAATCAAGTGACATATTTCAGTAGGTAAAATTATTGGCAGATCAAAAGTGAGCATGCGACTGAAAATGAGAGAATAATCTAATCGTTTAATTGGAACAACTTAAAATTTTTTCTCATTAAGAATTGGAATTCAATGAACGAATAAAAATTCTTCCTTGCATAATATGTAGAATACTTGATAGAAATGATGTCAAAAGAAACCGAAAAAAAATTTCAAGATAACAACGAAAAAAAAAATTTTTTATCTTTTTTTGCAAAACTAAGCTTAAATATAAGTATGAAAGAACAAAAAAGAAAAAACAAATAACTCCAAGCAAATTAAATGCAGTCAAGCAAGCAGCAAAAAGGCTAATTTGATTTTTAATATTTAGTTTCTTAACTTATCGAAGAGTTGGAAGCTGAATTAGAATAGAACAGATTGTCAAAAATATGACTCCCTCCTGAGTTCTTTTTTAGATATCCAGTACTAAATGAGCGCGAATCGCTTGATTCTATCTTTTGTGGCAATCAGAATCCTAAATTTATCCAATTAAATTGATCTTATAATTCATGACAGTAACATTTCACAAGCTATGTCGTGTAAAAAGCAATCGCTATTATTCATTCTCAGTATGTTCCTGAAGATATCACCGAATATTCGATAGATAGAATAAAAGATTCCTATCATACTTCTACTGAGACATTACCTTGACGATCTTCATAATTAGTTGCGTACAAGTAAGAAGAAAGCTATGAATATGAATAATATGAAGTTATGAACAAGAATAGAAAATGTTGAGGACAGAAAGGTGACACTCAAGTGCGAGCCATTCTAATCTATGATTTATAATTAAATCTATTATAATTGTTTTTATTTTCTGGTTAATAAATTACGAAAATAAATAAAATGTAAGGCATCCACAAAGCAAGAAATTTCTGCTTTCAATAAAGTGCGGTCTTAACCCAATGAGATATTCAGTTACTCATGATTTTATGCAATCATTCATTTCACCACATTTTCTTCAGTGAATTTAAATTTCAGTTCTTGCCAATAATACTGATTTTATTTTTTGCTGTTTTCATTAAATCTTAAAACATCTTATTAATTTATTTCTGAAAAATCATTGCATTAATAGCAGTATCAGAAAACACTAATTTTTTTAATACATACCAAATTTTTTAATATTTCTTTAAAAAAAAAAAGCTTCTCTGTGTGAATTAAAAGATAAAAAAACTTTATATTTTATGAACTACATTATTTGATACTGAATCAGCTCTTATTATTTATCCAGTCTCATTTGATCTGCTAAATAATGGGGTTGGCGAATTCTAAAAAACCTTGGGAGAAACTTTGTCACATAAAATGCTTAATAAATTTTCAACAAAATAGACTTTATTGTTTATTAAGTATCTGAACCGATTGCTTGCATTTGGAATGAAATAATGAAATTTCTGCGGAATAATTTTATAGCATCAAATTATTCGTAGTAATATTCATCTTTACTTGTATCACTACTTAAACACTGCAGAATGCTGCTAATATATCTTTTTTTATAATATAAATATGCTAAGATATTAATCCCAAAATTTAAATTTTGATTTGAATTGAATATCATTTATGCAGCCCCAATTCTCATCTTCTTTTTGCATTATTCACAAAACGGTAAAATCAATATGTTATCAACTGTCACGGGGAAACAAATTATCTTTCTTTCCATATTGTCCAAAAAAAAAATTTCCATTCAAGTTGTTTTTTTTACCTGTTTATTGATATCAGATCAGACTGTAATGTATTTGCATTCAATGAATAACAATTCAGAAATTAACGTTGGCAAACTTTTTCATTTATTTTACTGAAATAGTTTCAAATCAATCAAATGCTTCTTCTTAATCAAATTTTCATTTCTAATTCTAAAAGAAATTTTTTTGACAAACTCTACTGTGATCTTATACTTGATATTGGTAAATAAGCAGTAACACATTTTGAAATACTGTTTGCTTGCGAAAGGTTGCTGTTGTAGTTCATTTTGTCCGGTACTGATAAAATTTTGTAAAAATTTAGCAGAAGAAGACGAACAGCTAAGTGTCCTTCTTTAGTCCTATGAAGGTCATGCAAGAATTAGAGCTGAAATAAATGATGCAAACCAGTTCATGAAAATGATAACAAAAAGAAAATTTCATAAGTTTAATCGGACTTTTTGAAAAACTCTCAATAATAAATAATTGGGTCTGATAATGATCGGAGTAATTCATCTGTCGAAATGCATTTGTTGTTGTCGAACAACACATGAAAAAGATGAAAATACAGATATTATCAACTTTTTATTGCATTGCATCAATCCTTTGAAATGATTTCAATTTTACGACTTCCACTCACATTACCGATCATTTTCAACATAAATTTTCAATTAATGTCTCAAAATAATCCATCACTCGTACAATTCTAACATAATTAAATGATGTTTTGGCAGCTTCAATTATACGTAAAGGTACTGTATAAAAGGAAAAGTACAACTGATCATGGCGAATTGCTATCAAATGATATGCAATTATCAGTCATCAAAATCACCATAGCTTTTATCACATATCACTGAGCATCGAAACAAAGCATTAAATCACAAAAAGAGTATTATATGCTCGCTAGCGTTTACCACTTTCTATATTATAACTTTTGCTTTTGTCATTTTAATAACCCATTTTATCATGATAATACCTATTTAAATTATTGATCTTTAAGTATTCCATCCTTCTATACTTTGAAAAATATAGAACTGATGATAAAAAATAGAGAGGAAAGCAATAATTGCCCTGTGAATCAATGATAAAAAGCGAAACTAAAAAGACTGGAAGAGGAAGTGTTATCACTTCCAAAAATGAGAGAGAAAAGAAATCACGTGTTTATTTTTCAAATGATAATGAAAAGTACCCATTTCGTACATTTCTTTCGACAGTATGATTGCATTTGAAATCAATAATCAGTTACATAAGATTGAGTTGAACTAACCAAGTTGCATTTGTTTGGAAAAGTTTTGTACATATAACAAAGTACAGCAATTTTAATATTTAAAAGAATATTTTAAATAGCCGAATTGACATGGTTAAATTGCATCGAAACATAGATTCGTTGATATCTAATAATTTCTATGGATTCCTGAGATGTTACAGCACGCATGGATGTATTTCAATACTTTTAAGTTTTGATTCAAATCTAATAAGATTCTTTGATCAGGAATAAACGCTTGCATAAATATGAAAAACAGGTTTTTGTTGCTTCATGATAAATTTATAAAAACGAGGTTTTTGACAATATTTAATTTTTAATTTCCAAAGAATGTTTATAACATTCAATTGTTTATTAATTTCATTTTATCAAGACTTTTTCCATTGAAAGCTAATTTATTTTCCTTTTGTACCTTTTTTGTAATTTTTAAGACTCTCTGCTTTAAGATAATGTGAATACCTGAGTTTTTACTGTTCCTTTTTTCTATATGACTGTTACTGTAATCAATCAATTCTTTTATTCCTGAATTCTTTATTTTTATATTATTTAAATAATTAAAGCATCATATCATTGTCGAAGTTTTGACTTTTTTAAGGCTTTTTCTTGACTTTTTTCACTGTTTTTCGAAATCCATTACGAAAGTTAGGAATTCTATAAATGAAATCATCTAAAGCTAAGGATATGCTACTATCATTTATAAGTCAGTTATCCAAATTAACATCATCCGAATTATTTCTCTTTAGCAACATCATCCAGACAATCCATTTTTTTGCACAAAATCATATCATAAATCCAAAATATTGTAGTTTTTCATGATATCCTTTTCAATTCAATAACGTTTAGGATTTAATTTACCAAATTGCAAAACAATGCATGAAAAGTTTTGGTACAAACTTACCGCTTTTTATTAATAAAAAAGTCATATTTTTTTCAGCCAAAATTTAAAGAAATGAACATTAATATAGTTTTTCATTACTACGAAGTTCTTTCATATATTTGCTTCCTTGGCCAAGAAATTCTTCTGTTTTCTCCAATTCAGAACCATCACATTGTAATACGAAATCAGGAACTTGTCTCAGATTTCAAAAAAAAAGAAAAACTATCAACTTTTCTGTCTTTTTTTTTCTGTCTTTTTTTTAAATTTAAATTTAAACTTTGAAAAGGATAAATATTTTGGATTTTAATTTGAACATCAGAATTTTCCACAAATTACAAAAAGCACTTTGCTGTATTAAGAAATGACATTCATCAAAATTCATTCCAACGCAATTTTCCCTGTTTTGTATTTTTCGGTTTCTATGACAATATTACAGCAGTCAATGACCAAATATTGTAATAAAAAATGCCTTTCTCGGAGTTACTTCTATGACTGGTGATATTTCTAAAGATGTTAGAGGAAATTCAGGCTACTTTCAATCAAAACTTCGCTCACATGTTCCACAGATTCTGCTCTTCAAACAATGTGAAACTGACAAATGGTAATTCTGTGAAAAATAAAGTCGGATTCAGGAAGAAAGAGCGATCATTTTGGAATATTTGTGAGTTTTTAATATTGTCTTTCTTCCATTTTTTACAGCTAAGCTTTCTTATCTAACAAATTACTCATCGTTTTTTTTTTTTTTTTGAGAACAATTTGATTTCAAACTTTTTTGAATTTTGATGAAATTCAAAATTTGCTATTACTTTTGGCAAGTGGTGTATCAGTTAATCCATTACTGAAATGCAGCAGAAATCTTTTTTTCTTCACTTCAACTAGAGAGAATCTTAAATATTGAACTATTCATATCTATAAAGAAAATCGAGTTTCTGAATTGTTTTTGTAAGCCCTAATCAACTATTTGACTTAAATGAGAAAGCCAAAGAAATTTGCTTTATTACTTTCCGCCTCTAAAATTTTTAAGAAAAAACGCTTTTTGAAAGTTATTTCTATCATGGAATGCTTTGCAAACCAATGATAACAAAAAGATTCAAATCTTGATATCCTGATAGCTGTAATCACTTTCTATTTTTTATTATCAGATCATTCATTTTGTATTGCCATTGTCATTCTCCTCTTTACATATAAGTTTTCTTATCAGAAAAATCAAACATCTATAGATACAAATATTTAATGTTTTTTCTGAAAAATTCTTTGCATTTTTAATTTCCAAGTGACTTGATTCGTAGTTTTTACAAATTTATTTACTTTGTTGGGAAATTCTCATAAAATGCAGACCTGTGTACTTCATGAATGGAACGAATGACATGAAGACATAGTGAAAAAATTTCGATATTTCATATGAACCAAAAAAAAATCCTAAATTGTTTTGAGAAATATTGAAAATAACTGGATAAAATTAGCGATAACTGAAATAATTCGTAATTCGACACTTTTATCGTACAACATTCCATCTTTAGTGCAAATTCATTGTTCTCGTCTGATTGATTTTTCTCTTTGGTGCATGAAGTAAGTTTAAATTAATTAATAGAATGTCCAATTCGAATTTCGAAAGTAAGCGAAAAATCCTTTCGTTATAGATCAACCGCATCGAACCGTTGGCATGCTACTGATGGACTGGATATTCTTGGCAGGTTTGGGTGTCGCCATGGCCGTGCTATCGCTGATACTCGATTATGGGGTCGATAAACTTCAGACATGTATATTTGCACTGTTATCAGTTGCCGATTTTTTGAATTTATTTTGGACTGGAAATAAAGAAGAGAACAGAATCGCAGGAGGAAAAAACTAAATAAATGTTTAAGCCTGATTGCTTCTTTGCTAGATTCAAAACAGAAAATTTGTAATCCACCATCCTTTGTGATCTCAGAATAACAATTTCAATTCGATTAATTGGCCAAATGAAAATGAAAAAAAAAAAAAAAAAGAAAAGTAAGCTATTAATTGCAGATCATGTGGCAGTAATGGGAAATTTTAATAATACTGAATATGCGACAATTAACACATTGATGCCTTACGCAGCGTGGTTAATTTATGCAACAGTACTTTTAATGCTTGCTGCAACTATTGTGCATTATCTGTCTATTAATGCTATGGGTTTATTTTAATTTAAATGCCTTTTTAACCTCAAGTTCAATTCTTCATTTTATTGAAAAGAAATTGTAGAAGATGCGTTCTTATTAAAAATAAAGATTGCAAATTTAGGATCTGGAGTACCGGAAGTAAAGACAATACTACAGGGTGTACATCTCAAAAAACATTTAACATTTCGGACTTTGATATCTAAATTAATTGGTTTGATGCTTGCGATTGGAAGCGGTTTTCCGCTTGGCAAAGAAGTATTGAATTTTAAATCAAATTCTCATTGAAATTGAATACAAATTTTAGTTTCATTTCGTATCTGGTAAGGATGATACGACCGTCGTATTTCTCTATAATTGTTTTATAATCAATTTTATCAATCATACCATATATAGTGCAATAGATTACCAATAAGTTGAGAAATCGGCTTTTATCACTTTATGTTCTTTGACCTATTTGCTCAATTACTTTCAAACTGTTTCTGATTTATAGGGACCATTTGTACACATGGGTTCTGTAGTGGCTCATCAAATGCGACGTTTAGTAGAAGGCAATAAGCCAGTTTACGCAAATGAATCCAGAAATTACGAATTACTTGCTGCTGGATGTGCTGCAGGTGTTGCTGCAACCTTCTCTGCGCCTGTTGGAGGTAGTTTGTTAATTAATCATCCAATTAAATGGTGAAGAGTAAAACTAATATATCAAGTTCAAATTCTCTTATCAATGCTAAGCAAAAAAAGAAACCATTTTGGAACGAAAAAGAAACCTGAAAATAAAAAAATAAATTATTTGTTTAAATTTGAAAATTATAAACCCTTTTTTTTTAAATTGGCAAATCTTAGGAAAAATACGGTTTTGTGAAAAAATCGCTATTTTTCCTAGGCTAAGATACACAATTGTTATGCTATTCGTGCATGTTATTCGAAATATCAATAATTAATTCATTATCAGTACATAATGCTAATTCGCTTATGGATTTGAAATTTTTTGTTTCCAAATGTTTTGAGAACTTTTAAAAGAAATAGAAAAGTTGCAGTAATGAATTCCTTTAATATGTTTTATTACATTTGTATGCGCTGCGTTGCAAAACAAGAATAAATCTTTCGAATGATGACAACTCATAAAATTTTTTCGAATTTAATGGAATCACCGAAATTGCGTTTATTTCGTTCTTAACGAAATTTCTTGAAAACATTCTATACTATTTTACAAAAAAAAAAAAAAAAAAAAATTGAAATAAAACTTTCTTTTTTATAGCAAAAATACCACCGATAATTTGATTTCATTGTTAAGGAGTACTATTTTCAATTGAAGTAACAACGGCATATTTTGCGGTTCGCGACTACTGGCGTGGATTCTTCACGGCAGCATGTAGTGCAGCAACTTTTTCACTTCTACGATTGTGGATCAATCCATTCGAAGGTTTATTTTGCCATGTTTTTGTTTTTTTTTCTTTTCTCGAGAACCAAGCCTAGCGAGTTTTATTAAGTCAAAAAATATGTGACAGAATGTATATTTTAGTAACAGTGGCAGCACTTTTCCAAACAAAATTCAGGCATCTATCATATTACCCCGAAGAATTACTTATTTTCGCATTTATCGGGTAATTATTTCTGTCTTTTCTTTTTCCTCAATTTTTAAAATTAATGGTTTTAAGTTTCGAATAAAATAGAAATATGTTACAGTGCTTTATGCGGTTTAGCTGGTGCGATGTTCATTCTTATACATCGTCGATATGTGCTGTTCCTTCGAAGGAATAACTTCATGAAACGATTGTTTCAGAGACAGTATGCTAATTGAGATCCTTCAATAAATTAATGATATAACAAAACATCATCCGAAAATCTTAATTTGATGAATTTTTTCATAGACTGAATAAATTCCAAGGAAAAAAAAAAAGATCAATTCTTAATTTTTGTTGTTCAAAACTGTACTATATCTTGGTTGGGTGAAACTTGCATTTTAGCTGGATAGTTTATCCGCTCACAATCTCCATCCTTTATTCGACCATAACGTATCCACGTGGTTTGGGACAGTACCTCACTGGACAGGTAGTTAACTTTACCATGAATAAATCATTCGCTGCTTGATTATATCAGCACATAATGTATATATTGGGTAGAGAGAAAATTCTATGCATATTTATGAAAAATTAAAAATTAGTTCGAATTTTGTTTTAAAATATTCTTGCTAATTAAAATGATTTATTAAATTTAGATTGTATTTGCACGATCACTGCGTGATTTTTTTGCTAATTGCACGTGGCATGTGAATCCGTTACATGTAGAAGCATGTAGTGAATTGTTGATAATGCGATGGAAAATATATGATTCCATATTCATTAAGCTCGGAATTTTCATCGTTGCTTTCGTAAGTTGACTAAAATTTATGATATAAAACAATTCATAAATGATGCAATGAAGAGGGATTCTGATTGATTTGTAATTTGAGATTCCAGAGTCTCTGAATTAGAAATCTTTTTGCTGCTGTGACTTGATTAGATCAACACATGATATTATAAACAATATCGCACTTTACAATAGCAATAATGAAAAATGAACAATACGCGAATAATATAAAGAATATCAGTAGTG
>KZ270046.1:19283-53947 GCA_002249935.1 Onchocerca flexuosa
CCGAAAGTTCCTCTTTTGTATGGTCATCCCTGATAGGGGCAGAAATTCATACATTAATCATACAAAAAAGATTGGTATGGATAAAGACTAAAGAATAAGAGATAAACAATGTTTAAAACATTTAAACAAAAAGCAAAAATTCATTCCCTACATTGTTCAACAATTGATATAATTGCAACCATTTGCAGTCCTTCATATAAAGAGCATGATATTAATGTTTATAAAATTCCAGACATGAGCGTGTTTTACAAACCATTTAAGCATTTCTAAACCATTTACAATGTGTTTTATAGCCATTTACAATTCTTAAAAAAAGCACATGAGCAATATCAGCAGATTAGATGATGATGAACAAAGAGTCATTGTGCGCGATATGAATAAATGGCTTACATATATGAGATTAAAAATTTTTATTATAAACAATATTTAGATTATGTTGGCATTTCGATTTGTCGACATGCATCTCAATCCGTTCACATTAAAATATAGTGTCATAGCTTGAAACAGATCACGGAAAACATCGTCTAGCTATGAAAAATAGCGCTGTGATACAGAATATGAATAAAATATTTTTGATTTATTGTCCGTTTAATCGCAACTTATTACTCGCAAAAATTATTAATGAATCACAATTTCTAGTATTTTCTGGTAATCGCTGCGAGTACATTGCCAGTCCCAGCAGGCATATTTATGCCAGCATTTGTTATCGGTGCAGCAATAGGTCGTTTTATCGGGGAATTGATGGCTCTTGGCTATCCGAACGGTCTCCGTAACGATCATCAATTACTAATTCTACCTGGCATTTATTCAGTTGTTGGTTTGTCATCTATATGCTTTATTCTACTCTAAAGTTTCTGATCACTTTGATCACTTAATTATTATTTTATCATAAATCAAACAAAAAAAAGTCATTGCATATTGTTGCGATTTCTCAAATTCTTATAAAGCATTGCCACATTCATACAGGTGCGGTATCATTTTGTGGAGCAGTAACACATACCGTATCTGTTTCTGTGATCGCTTTTGAATTAACTGGTCAACTGCTACACATACTTCCCGTTATGGTAATTTCACTTCGTTACTGTATCCTCGTTTATTTGCAAAAACGATTATGATTGCTTGTTTGTTGGTTCATTTATTCAATTTGTTTGTCTTGCAGATAGCAGTATTGCTATCGAATATTGTTTGCTCATCACTTCAACCTTCATTCTTCAATAGCGTTATTAAAATTAAACATTTGCCGTACTTTCCAGATATCCCGAAGGCCACATCATGGTATGCTGATTTGAGCACTTTTTTTCCCTCAAGAAATTTATTTTACAAAAAAAAAAATAATGCTATGAAATGATTTTACAGGGTTCATGAAATACGTGTAGGACAAATTATGGTAAAAAATGTGAAATTTTTAACAAAACAAAGTACTTATTACGAGCTTCAAGAGTTACTTATCACTACAAACAAGTTAATGGCATATCCATTGGTCGATAATCCATGTAAAATTTTCATTTTTTGGTTACTTTTTTCTTGAAAATTAAGTTTCAGTGTTTACTGGAACAAAAAGTTTTAAATGTAAAGGAATTTAGCATCGATGATTTTACTGGGATCTGTAAGTCGGGAAAATCTTCTTTGTTTGTTGAATCAGATCGTGGGTGATGAAGCACGACATACAGAATATTTGCGAAGAATGCAATCGCAAAGTGAATTGCATGAAATCACGGAAGATGATACTTATAAGGATGAAACCTGTGTCAAGTACTGCTTTTCAATTTCATATGTGAAGTTATGACGTAAAAACATACCGCGATACTAAAAAAACTAATGATTTTATATTTACTTTTAACCTTTTTCTACTACGATTCAATCGCTTTTCCTTATTTCTTTGTTTTTCGAATTTTTCACTGACTTACTTGTTCAATATTCTTTCCAATATGTATATTTTGCTATAATCCGGGATAGAAGAAGCGGCAACTCAATCAAGTGCACGTGATACAAATCCAATAGATCAATGGTGCACAAATCATTTTCCATCACATGAAAGCTAACTTTCTTTCTTCTGATTTCGATTTATATATTGATATTTCAATATGCCATTTTAGCAAAGCTTATTAGTAATTTTCAAGCCATCTAAAATCTTCATTATACTTAATTTAATGATTTATTATTTGAAAAAATAAGGATTCCTTGAAAGCAGCAGCACTCTATTTCCCTTTAAAAGAACGATGATATTCCTTGCTTTGCTTGAAGCAGTAAAAAATTTAAAAAGCATTCATTAACCTTTGCAATATCCCTTCGTTTTTCTTTTGACTTCTTGATAAGGACTTGTAGATTTTACCTTACCAATAAGCTATCTTTTTTAAAATATTAGAATATATGGAGAAATGTAAGAGTTTTATCTGAAAAATTGTGAATAATAAATAATTGAAGGTCAAATTATTTGTCCAGTAATCGTCATTTAGCACATTTATGCCATGAAAAATTTTTTCAAATTTACATACTAATACTTTAATTAATACTAACCAAAATGTGGAAGTCTAAGAATAAAAGCTTGAAATACCTTATTCTTTAAACTTTTATGCATAGCAGAAGCTTAATCTGATATTTTACTTTCTTATACGAAATTTCTTTTTTAGATGATATGTTTTAATTGATATTTCTTATTCGCATTATTTCCTAGGAATATGTTTGGTCTAGATGAAAAAAAGATTAATTAATCAAACCTTCCTACAGCTTCTCCACTACATCCGTTTCCCCGAAAACCTCACTTACCGAAATCCGGAAACATCCAAACGCAGAAGATCTGCAACGATCACGAACTGGATCACTGGAATTCGGCATAAATAAAGAGCCAAAGTTGAAGACATCCGTCAGCGAGTATGACATGCGAAAATCCAAAGAAGAACAAGAAAAACGAAGTTTGAATCAAATAGAGAAATCATATTCGGGACATGATTTTCGTGAAACTCTTGGCAGTAAATCTTTGAAGTTTTCATAATCTATAGCTATCCGCTTATTTCACACAACTTCATCATGTTTTAGCCATCTGTGCTCATGTCATTTGCGAATTAATGCGAATCTTCTGCTTTTTAGGTATGCTGGGAAAAATTACGCAGACATTTCGCACTCGAAAGAAAGAGGATCTGGAGGATTTAAGTAAAGAAGAAGTAATTGTTTTTTGTTTCTTCCGAAATCATGCTTCATCTAAGATGAAAATTTTAGAAAAAAAAGTTTCACTAGTACTTTTTTTTTTGTGCTAATGAAAGACAAATTAGCGTCTGGCGATATCCTTAAAGAATTTCAACTTCCAAAAGATTCAACTGAAAGTGAAAAGTTCAAATAATATAATGCCAATTTTTTACAGCGCCAAATCTGGGAAAAGCAACAGCTCAGTAAGGAAATTGATTATTCATATACGACTATCGATCCTGCACCATTCCAATTAG
This sequence comes from Onchocerca flexuosa, assembly GCA_002249935.1. Classification (NCBI taxonomy): domain Eukaryota; kingdom Metazoa; phylum Nematoda; class Chromadorea; order Rhabditida; family Onchocercidae; genus Onchocerca; species Onchocerca flexuosa. The sequence continues at coordinate 22,724 of KZ270046.1, forward strand.
TCGAAGATACATCTTTATATAAAGTCCATTCAATCTTTTCATTACTTGGGATTCAACGAGCTTATGTCACCAAATGTGGTGTCCTGGTTGGTGTAGTGGCCGCGAAAGAGGTTGTTTTTAAGATCTAAATTCTGAAAAAAATTTCATTTTTGCTTGGAAACAAGGTACATAAATATATCTTTGAGTAACAAAATATCTGTGAGTGAAGTAAATTAACTGATAAAAATAAAGTTTCAGATAGCATCAGCAATTGAACGAATACAAGCCGGAGCTTTAACAGCAGAGACAAAACGGCCAGAGGAAGATGAATATGATAAAAAGATTACCATCGAAAACAATGAAAGTGAAAGTGACACCGATAACGAGGATATTATTTCAGTTAGTCTTTGTATTTGCTGATTTCTACTTTTTTTCTGCAAAACCGGAAGCAGATTTCCGGATTATTATGGCGAATATTTCGGCAACCTTCTTAATCGTCGAAATTTTTTATGCTAATTCCTAATTTATTCTGAAACAATACGTGACAGAAGAAGGCTTTTAATAATTTCTTTTGCGAATGGATCGTTATTATACTCATTTTCAGCCAAGAGTAGAATTGGAAAAGACCGTAAACAATGAAATTCTGGAGGCAAAATTCGCAGCACTTCATGCTTCAAGTTTGTTTTTCCGGGTATACTTTTCAAACAAACTTTTTTTTTTCAAATTTGATATGATTTATTACAGTTGAAAGAGAAGGACCGAATAAATATCGTCGCAAGAGTTGTCCACATTTTCCTAGAAAATCTCGTCAAAGTTTTCGGATTCCTAAATATGAAAGAAAAAGTTGCGACATAATACTGGAAAAATTGCCAAATATAGATGGACAATCAACGAAACAGAACTTCGGTCTAATCGTCGAAAAATTCAAAAGATTTCGGGATTCAATTTCTGAATCACAAAAACGAACGATTCCATTTATTGTTGAGAAAGCGCTATCAAAAATTTCTACTCAGGAAAACTTGGACTCAGGTAAACAGCTTTCTTTAACAATTGCTCAATCTGCTGTCATATATTTCATCTATCTAATTTTGGCATTGTATCTTTTGATGCGTCAACAACAATTTTCAGGCAGTCGATCAAGTGATCAATTCATCCTTTCACCCTATTTAACTTTCAACGACCATCTCAAAATATCTTATAGTTCCGATCTAGCGATCAGAATTTCAGAAACACAACAAAGTGCTGCTTCATCGCGTTTTAGCTCCAATTCAAATCTCGTCCATGATGCGTTTATTAGAACTGATCCAAAGTATGAAACAAATGGACCAGTTGGCACCATTTCTACTACCACTGATTGCTTCCCAGAACCAAATTTATCAGCAAGTTTAGTTGAATCGGATGTGGTATGCGATACCTGTGTTGAGAATGAAGAAAAGCAAGCAACCTATGACGCAGCTTGACAAGTTTTTCAATGAAGAAATAGACGTTGAAATCAACAGATTTCTCAAGTCATAAACCAAATAATTTCTAAAGATTATATCTATCTCTTAGTGCAATTCTCATTGTTGATTGATTATTTCAGCACCACAAATGCTAATTGAATAGCATATTTTCACGAAATACAGAATACAAGTATAAGTTAAAATCCAAATATCTCTAAAGTCTAACAAATATGATATTCATCGTTTTCTTGTTGGCATTTTATTTGGAAAACTTTTTTGTTGCTTTTTATATTCATCAAATACGTTGCAAATCATATTGCTGTAAATGACAAAATAATGTTTATTATTTTGATGAAATATGATCATTCTATAAAATAAATTACACAAAAAATAAATATTTTTTCTAACAAATACAGAAAAATGACGATTTAAAAAACTGAAATTGCCGTTTAGCAAGAATTGAAGAAATTTCTTAATAAAAATTTCTATCCTTGCATGAAAATTTTTCTTTCGGCAATTTTTCGGAAAATTTGCAACCAATTTTTGGCATTTTAAAATAATCGCAATTATATAAGTTGACCAATCCATTATTTGCAAATTTAAATTTCAAATAACTTGTTTTTCTATGCAAAACTGGAGATTCATCACTGTCCCAGGTAATGATGTGGTACTCCCAAATAATCGTAAAAATGTCAATGTTTACATTCAAACGTATAGGCTTGAGAAATCTGAAAAAATAAAAAGTTAGAAATTGAACTTTGAATCAATAATTGGATGCCTGAATGCATAAGTTATTTCATCTTCCAAGCAAATATACTAAAATTTTTTCCAGAATCTCTGACAAAGTAGCTAGTGTCTGACTGAAAATTATAAGGATTCGAATGATTTCTTACACTTATATTTATTAATGGAATGCAAAAATTCATCAAGAATCCTATATTCACAATTTCTCAAATTGGAATAAAATTCAATTATATGGTCGAGCTTTCAAATCTACAAAAAGTTGTCGCTTTTTTTCTTTGATAGCGACAAAATTGTAAGTTAAGTTCTGTTCTTCAGTTCTCACAGTTTCTTCAATTTTATTGTTTCACTCACTTGGAAACGATCCTCAAACTTGGATAATTAAACCTTTATTATGATTAAATTGTTATCAACGTAGCAACTATATCAACAACAATTATATCATCAATAAAATTTCGATAGTATCAAAGGGACAACTTTCATGAAGAAAATTTTAATTTGGAAAAAGGGCGATAGGGTTACGCAATAAAGAAAAATTGATATACCACGAGCTGAATCATCGAACCGACTCATGGCGGATCGCGGTATCGTTTTCGAGCTATAAGAAAGATCCTTTGCTGTCTCAGGAGCATGCGCCTTTGTTAGCGCATGAGATTGTGCTTGTGATTAGCATGACGGAAGAGAGCTTTTTAAAGCTCATTGACATGATAGACAAAAAATGATTTCACAATCAACTACAGCAAATATGCAATGTCAAAGTTAAAACAAAAGAATCACTGGTTTTCTTCTTTGATCCTCGAGATTTCAGCAACGACGGAAGAATAAAACGCTTTTATGCCATCATTCTTCATACATCTGTAGTTATTATGAATACCTTAATGACTTGGGTAAGAACTGGTCAAAAATATTTCAACAGAAAATGTATGCTATTTGAACAGTTATCGAAATTAAAATTTTTGAAGAATTTTCCAATAATTTCTCAAATAATTTCAAAAATGATTGGTTCACCAACTACAAAATATCGATTTACAAAATAAAGAATCTACAATTATATCCATGTATAATAATGTGATCTATATACGAAAGAATTTAAAATTTACGTAAAGAAAGAACAGTATATTTGTTGACAAAACGAATTACCAAAAATGTCACCGAAGTATCTCAAACTATCAATCAAATCGATCATATATGTTGAATATTGCATACTTCTCAAAGTACCGTCACTTCTTTTAGCCTTCAACGATTCAATAAAATAAATCGATAAGCTTCAATTTATTTCACTTTCTTGACAGTTTGCTAATGAGCACATTTCATATAAATGTTTTGACGTACGAGCAAGATGTAATACAATATTACTGCTCCTAATTTTGCTTTAACAAGATTCCTCTTTCTGTGTACCGTTTTGTATCTCCACTGCTAATTTAGTAAATTATCAAAATTTTTTGGCTTATTTTTCCAAAGTTTTCTAGAGCATTAGTGAAATCAGTGTAAGCAAATTTCTCTGTTAGCATGCTGATCTGATCTTCTCAGTCTTGCTTTATTATTTTAATCTAAGCTGACCTAATTAAAACTTATCATTATCAAATATTCGACGAAATGATTTCGCCTTTTCCTCCTATCACGAACATTATCATTTTTTTCATCACCAAGAAATGAGAAGATTTGAAGTAAGTTTGACTGAAACTTTTATCATTTTGTCTCTAAAATTAGCACAATGCTTATTTTGAGCCAAGTAAGCAACAAGACTGCAATTCATATGTACATAAGAGGAAGTTTTCAAAGAACTTGTCGCAAGCGGAACTTTTCCTTGTTGGGAATATTTGGCTTTAATTCTTTCCTTACCTTTGTTTATTCATTCATCATTTGCTTCTTTCCAACAGTTTTCAAGATCTTTTATGAAATTTGCTCAAAGGGTCAGTTCAGATTTGAGGATGAAGATGATGTAGATTGAAAGTGAGATCAAGGTTATTGCATCATCATTTTTGTTTGCAACATTATCGGAAAAATCAGGATTACAGATTAATTGCCAAAGGCTACTTGTTATCGCTGTTTTAACCGTTATCGCGATCGCAGAAAACATTATCAATTTTGGTTGGCTACAAATGGCATAATACGACGGGAATTATTGTTGAAGCCATACAAGCTATTGAGTTGTGCCGATTATTCTTAACAAAGAGTAAAAACTGTTTTGGAAAAATTAATAAATGGCAAGTCCAATCCAATGACGAGCACTTAACTTCGTGTCACCCATTCATTTCAGCACCATTTCGACCATTTTTACTTGATTTCTTCATTATTGTGATTCAGCTATTCTCAATTTCAAATATCTTACAATAAATCAATTTATTACGATAAATTTCGAAAAGTATGACTAATCAAATTGATCTATGAGTGAGATATTCGTATTGATTGCCTCCTTTTTCTCGAAGATATTTCAATTTATTATTTGATTGTTTAGTAGTGAAAATTGATTTAGAATTTTTGATTATACTTCAAGTGGTTTAATTTTGTCATAACGCGGTTGAATGAGACATTTTGTGCATTGCTAATAAAATTATCCAAATAATACATAAAGCGATTGAGAATGGAATTTCTACAATCAAATTTATGTCGAGTCATCTATAGCTTTCCTGGAAGACTTGTTACTTCTCGCAAATTTCAATCAATCAAACGAACAAAAATTAAACGAAAAGATACAGAAAGGAAAAATCTTTTGCCGCTAACTGTTTTATCGTTGGAAAAAGCCTTCCATAATAAGAAATTTTGTGGTGTCGATATTCAAAATTAAAATTATCATTTTTTTCTACGTTCAGCTCCGGAAAGCATATAATTTGAAAGAAGGAATTAGAAATATTGCTTATCAGCAAAGAACATTAATATGCTCGTATCAGTTCAAAGTACAGAACTATTCATATGTTATCATTATCAGCGAAATTTCGCCATTACTCCTGGAGACATTCGCACTTATAGGACGAATAAAATGCATTTGTCGTTATTACTGATAACATGGCTTGCTTGTTTGTTAAAACTTAAGCCTTACAAATCAAAGATCGTCAATTAAAAATCTCAGGTATTTTTAAGTGTAAAACAAAGTCAAATCAGTCTCTCGATACTGCTAGTGATATCATCATTTTTGCATTCGTTTTCTCGACAAACGACTAGAATAGTAAATTCTTTCTATTTCAGAATTGATAACGATGATATCCATTGCCTCAGCATGCATATAATTCCCAAATATTCATTTATTGTGCAATTTCAAAGGATCAAAAAACGATTCTTCTCGAAGATTATTCTCTTCATGATGGGAAAAAAGCTGGATTTCTATCCCGTTTGTCTTAACATTTTTGTGGTGATAATGATAACTATGATAGTGATAACTATGATAACTACTTAATTATTTCAACAGGGAAACTAATCACTAATAAAAAAAAGTACAAAAGTACATTTTCGGTGATAATACTACGGACTTTTAATGGCGAACAAATGACATTAACTGGGACCAACCTCTTCCTCCTTCCTTCTGATAATCGTCCTTTGTGTCGCTATTTCTTGTGATAATATGATACAATCAGCGACTTTAAACAGTCTTTTTCAAGATAAAAAAGTTAACCAGAACTAGATGATTACTAACTTGCTAGCTATTCAGAATCATTCGTCGCCAAAATTATGCCATTTGCGAAACTTTTTTTCAAAATTAACCGTTGGCCGACTTTTGCTTACTTTATTATTTTGAAGAAATTTAAGAAAAAAGCTAAGAATTTTGCCTCATTTTCCTCTCTCTAAGTTAGTAGGGAATCAGGCTTGATAATGAGACAAAAAAAGAATATGAAAAACTTGATTGAATTGTCATTGAAGTAAGATCACTGTAGCCAAAATAATGCAGAATTACTCGTACAAAAGCAATTCGAAAATGGAGCAAAATACTGTCTTTTGTTTTCATCAGTTGCAGAATCAGAGAGAAAATACCATCAGTTACAATATCAGAGAAAGGATGCTGTTTTAAAATTGGAAAATAGTTGAAGTTTGGAAAATTTTGCTTTCCTGTTTAATTATTTTCGTTAGGAAAGGAGAGTAAAACTTTTTGCACATTCTTTCTAATATCATTCAATATTCGAATATTTGTCAGTATTTCTGCTTAGTTTGTCAACTGAGCCATAAGTATTGGAGCTACAGTGCTTCAATTTTGGGGAAAGTCGTAAAATCTTTGCTATTTTATTTGTAACTGAGAAATAAATCGTCTTTATTCTCTCTTTTCCTTCCAGCGACATCATAAAAAGAACACTTTATGATTGGCTAATAAGGAAGTTTGAAATTTCTTTGTTTATATATAAGCAACGGCTATTTAACTTATTCTCAATTATTTCCACTTACAACAATCTTTTTATTCTTTCTTTCATTTTACTCATTGCTCGTCAATGACACATATGCTTCAAACAGTTTGCAACACAAAATAACCAGGAAGCTTCAAATTCCCTGAAAATCGAAAGCTCGATTCAATTCTCTTTTCTTGCAGAACTAAGTTTTTTCCTTTGAGAAAGCTTTGAATTAGAAGATGATAAAGCTGGGTTTACCACAACTTGGACTCTTCTTTCTAGAACGGTAGTAGGAAACTTCCTTTCCCGCTGTTTTCTTGAGTTTATCTTTTCAGCAAGTATAAAGCGGTCATTTCAGGATGCTTTCACCAACACTAAGAGCTCCTGATCACTGCAATGCTTTAATTCGCAGATTGCATCAGTGTCGACAGAAGGGAGAGCTTCTAGATTGCAGTATACGAGTGGATACTGTAGATGGTTATACTAAGCATATTTTTGTGCATCAGTTATTACTGCATTGTTGCAGCAACATTATGAAAGCTATTTCATGCGATACGGTAAAAAAGGTCAAGAATATTTCGCTCAAATTTTACCATTCATCAAAATTTAAATCGAGTTAGACTAAAAGCAAATTACGAAACAACAATTAAAACAATTTTGTATCTCTTCACGAAAGGAAATATCTAATTTTTTAAAAATACTTATCAGAAATATTATTTCTTGCTCAGTCTTATAAATTCTTCTCTGCATAAGATATGATTAAAATTAGAATTTATTAAAAATGCTTTGAAACATTTAGATGAAAAAGTTGAAATATATGCCGCGCTGAATTATAGGCCGGTTTACAAGAAATCAATTTAAATTTGAAATCCAACGATGAAGTCAATTGTCTAGAAGCTCTGATCAATTTCATGTATACTGGATTACTTGAAACAACCAATTGTGAACCAGTTATTGTAAACTATCTTAATCACTTCTATTCATTCTTCATTATTTTCATAAATTTCTTTACTAAAATCTTTGAAATTATTATAATGGCAATCATATAGTAATTTTAAGCGGTTTTCAAACAAATTAAAAGAATTCTAAAACTAAAAATCACCAAAAAGAAACTAAATTATGACCATAAATTTTATTCAATTGATGGTGAAGCAAAGGATGTCAGATGAATGAGATAAGCCTCCGATTAATATCACGCCATTTTACAACTTCCTCTTTCCCTAGACAGTCATATTTGTTTTTCTAATGACTTTGAAGTTGATGTTTGTATTTCACTAAAATTGGAAATGACCGTTTAATGACTGCGTGAAATCTCTGTAAGTGAAGAAAATTTGCGAACTTCATGAAAGTGTCAAATAAGATGCACAAGTTCAATGATTATTAAACTTTTTATAGCTCAAGCGATTAGCCATGCTATATGGAATCCATGAAGTGCTTGTTTTGATGCAATCGTTCGAGCAAGACGCGTTGTCACTAGCACATTTATCCGGTACAAGTATTAGTAAAGGAATCTGATTGGCTTCTACTTCATTAGCTTAATTTGTAATAATAATATAAGAAACAACGGATTCTATTTCAATTCAAATCTCGATCTCGATCTCTGAATCTCAGGATCAGTTAACTTTAAATTAAGACTGAGTGCTTAGGAGATGAGTGAAATATTTGCAAATAAGATAGAACAAAGAGTAGCAGTAAGAACTGCAAAAAATAATATGTTGCGGAAATCTGCTAAAAGTTAAAAATTGAAATAATTAATTTGAAATACTGAAATTAAGATTTACATACAATCATTTCACCGACAATCATTTCATCGCCAATCGTGAAAGAATGGATGCATCATCTTATGCAAAACATGCGATCGGTATGAAATTTATGACATTTTATGCAAAATCTCTAATTAGTACAAAGATTTTTTTGTTGTAAATTTTTCAAAAAAAATTAATGGAATTCCAAAAAGAATCAAAGTTTAAAAAAAGAGCTTCTCAGAGAAGTTTCGCTCTTTAACCCTTTCATCCTGTTTGTTTTCTTCTTCTTGAGAACATTTTTCTCTTTTTCTTATTACTTCTTATCATCATGATGAGATGTTATGCTGACATAAGTTATTACCATGTCATTGTAATCAGACGCATACGGTACTCATTTATTCTGTCACTTTTGAACTTAAAGGATTTCATTACCATTTATCAATTCCATTACTGATAAAATTTTGAGTTCTTGACCCATTTCTTACAGGCATATGACAATATACTGTTTCCGAATAACAGCATATTGTTTCATGCTTCCATAGAAAATGATAGAAACTTAGGAAGAAGACAACATGTAAGTTTATATTCAATTTATTGTTTCTGTATTAATTTTTAGTTTATACATTTTCATTTCTTATTACAATACCTTGTAGGGCATAAAATACAATAGTAATCATTTGAGGTTACGATAGCCACTACAATACTCCGATTGATTTCGTAAACCTGGTCTGTCATGTAAGCTTATGAGATTGTATTGATAGTTATGAGATGTTACACGTTATCATTAAGATCATTAAATCAATCAATGCTCATCTGTAAACTTTGATCACTTTTCGATGATATTTATGCAACTCGATTCATTGATTGCAGAATTTTATCAATGAAGTAGCAGTGACTCATATCACCAAGGCGACGGAATTGTGGCATAAATATTTAAACATGAGACATGCTCCAAGTAACGATATTGGAGAACACAAAAATGAAGTTATCATACCTAGCAGTGAACGCGAAGGTTAATTTTGATCCATTGATATTGAGTTCTGATCATGAAAGAGAAAAGATTCTGAAATTTTCCTCCAAGTGGTCAGGATTATTTTATCACATTTCGCAATGCTTTTTTTTTGCTATATAAAAGCTGTTTAATGATATTGCAAATATTTAAGGCTGGTGTCGTAATAAGAAATATATTGAACGAGTTCCATCCGGTTACATGTGTACTGTATGTCAAAAAGTATACGGTCGCTATAATTCGGTATCGTATCATGTTACGATTTATCATCGTAATCCACCAATACGATGTGATGAAGAAGGTTGCAAGTTTAGCACTCGTGAAGCGCGTTACATTCATTTTCATAAATTTTATCGACATCGTGTACCACTACCTGAAAATATTGATTTGGGTAAGCTTTTGATAGCAGCGAAGAAATTAGATTTCAAACTTGCACTTCTCGTTTCAAATTCTCTGTTTCCTTCAAAATGTCCTCGGCATTTTGTTTTTGGTCCTTATTGTGAAATGGATCAATATGTGAAATTCACAAAAATTTGCTTCATTTAGGTTCACGAAAATGTGCCCTATGTAGACATATATCGAAAAGCCCAGCAATGTTGGAGAAGCATATAAGCCGTCATTTGCAATATTGCACCAAAACTGGCCAAGATTACCAATGTCCGCAATGCGGGAAGCAGGCAAATTCACAGCAGGAAATGTTGGATCATATGGTAATGCACACAGATCAGGATGAGTCAAGTTTCTCATGCGAACAGTGCAGATATCGGTCTGTCTTCTTCCTTCATCCTTTCTGATATTCAAAATACTATTGCCATCCTTGTGAGCATTATATTTTTCTAAGTTAGAACAGATGGGAATATATTTCAGAGGACAAACAGAAAGATCACTTCGGCAACACATACTCTTCAAACATACTTCCGACATGTTCTCTAGAAAATTTACATGTGACCACTGTCTTTATGCCTCTACGGATTCGGTCAGTCTCGCCGCTCATTACGAAAAAATGCATCCAGAACAGCAGCATTTATTAAATGAATAGCTTTGAGCAATGTTTTTTCTAATGTTTAAATCCTTAGTTTAAGATTACCGTAGAATCTTATTAAATAAACACTAGCATTCAAAGCCGTTATCACAACATGTGAGAGATGAAGTTTGTAATGTCTTGGAATGATAAAAGACGGGTATCATCACATCTGATAGCTTAATGCTATCATGTTTGGAAAGGTCGATTCCATAACAAAGCAAAAAAAAACACAGAATTGAAAAAAAGAAATACGCAAGGGAAAAATCAATGAGATGAAAATTTTGTTCAGATTTTTTTTTTTTTTTTTCAGTTTAAGATAATCGCAATTTCACAAAGTAATGTCATATATGTCGTCGTTTCTATCTTTAACATGCATTACGAGGATGTCTTTTAATTTGATTTAAATAACGAATGATAAGATATGTGTATGTGGAAGACTGAATCACAATTCATCAATATATTGCAAAATATTAATTTCTTGTGAGGAATTCGATCTATGCATCTCATTAAGCATGAAAGGAAAAGATCTTTGCGACTATAACGTGATGTTTTGAAAATTCCAAAGTTATCCGGGATGAATGGCTCATATAGAATACTTCGAAGACTAACATAAAACGATATATGCATCAAGGATGTTGCAATTCAGTTATTGAAGGACAAATTATGGAGATCAATGTCCTGTGCACTTCTTCAGATTGATTGTTGTTGACGAATGAATATGTGGAAAAATGAGCTCATCAATTGTCGCTTTTATCTTGCAATATGCAAAATATATGGAAACTCGAATTAAACTTTACATGAATAATTAAAAGAGAATGACAAAAAAAAAGAGGCTGAAAAGATTGACTTTATTTATAAGAAAAAATTGTTTTTTGATAATTCTATTTCCTGTTGATAAATGAAATTCTTTAATTTAATGGCAGAGCAAATACCTGCGATCAAAACCAAAGAAAACTGAATCTGACGGTTACCAACTGAATGTTATGATAAGAAATTTTATGATGAAATCGGAGGAGGCAATAAATACATTAATGCTGGAGACAAACAATCTGTAATTGACAATGTCGCTAGCAGGAAAAAACCAAAACGAAGATGGCAAATTGACTGCGCTTAACAGCGAAAAAAAAAATTTGCTTTATCTTATTAATTAAATAATTGCTTTGCTAATTCACATCACTCATTAGGTAAGCATTTTTTGAGAAAAAATTCGCTGAAAAAGGCGACTAAGAAAAAAGATCAGAGAAGAGTGAAGAAAACAGGAAGGAAGACCATCACATTCAAGTCTTATGCAAATATTTAAAATTTGTCGAAAACTTGAGATGGAAAGAAAATTAGCATAAACGATTTCGAGAAAGTTACACAATTTTTGAAATGTCATCTGAATGGCGCGGTTGCTTCTATGAAGAGAAACTGCCTTATGGAGTTTCTGAATGTATCGGTGATCTCTTCTATGAGCCAACCAGCTACGATGAACTTTGCTTCTACTGCATTGAAGGTGCTAATTCTTATGTAATCATTTTATCATTAACAGAAGTTTTATCTTTGAGAATCAGTTGATAATAGGAATTAAATCAGCTGATAACAAGAAACAACAACTTGGTTATTAGCAAAATAAATAACGATTAAGAGCTTTTGTCACGCCGAGGATTATAACATTTCATTGCTAAGTGTTCCTTGCATATTTTCATTCTTTTTCGCATGCCTATCATTCCCTGACTTTTCTTGTATTGATTTTTACGGAAATTTGCGAAATTGAATTCAAAAAATAAAATTATAAAGCTGAAAAATAAATAAGTGATTATTTAGATTTTTTTATCATTAAGCAATGCACTTTTTAAAACTATTCTCGTTTACGTCAGGCTTCGTTCTCTTTAAACTCTCACTAGACATTGCGATGAATGATTAGAGGTACTCTTCAAACTCTGTTCTAGATTAATTCGAGTTCTTAATTTTATTTTTTTACATACCTGCTTTGCTTATGCTAATAATTTACATATGTTCTAGTGATACAAGGCTTCATCTCATTTTATCTTAAGCATAAACTTAAAACAAAAATTCATTTTCACTTCTGGTCCTCATTAAAATGCGAGCATACATTGCTAATTAGTAGAATCTATGGCGATTGACAATTGATAGATAAGGAAATATAGATTTTTTTTTTCAATGCATTGAATGAAATATGATTCAGCGTTAATGTCACTAAAATTTTCAACAAATAAAGGTAAATCATGCGTGATGCTCATCCAGGTGCATGTTGCCCATACCACGAAATTCCACAACCACGGATGCAAGTGCAGCAAAAAGAAGGATCAAATGCAGTATCAATGAATTCTGTGCTAGATGAAATTTTCAGTTTGCATACAGATTGCTACAATTATGCAAATTACGAAATTAAAATTGTCCCAAATTGCGCGCAGAACGCTACAGTAAATGATCAACTAAATTTTGCTGAACAGCAATCACCACAACAATCAATTATCATCGATCAAAATATAACTCAGCGGCATGTCGTTCTGATTTTTCCTCTTTTTTTACTTTATGATTTGACACTTGCTTAGTTGACAGTAGTGATGAAAAGCAGTGCCATAAAAAGAAACTTTTCTGATGATGATATCCTTTGATGGAAATATTCGGTTGCATATATTCGATGCTTGAGGATTTGCATAATATAATGAAAAGTATTGAAATTATTTATTAACCTGTACTCAGAAATTCATCAATATACTGAAGTAAATGAATAATTGCTTTCTTTATATGTAAATTAAAATTTGTTAATATTTCCCATATGGTGGATTTATCACAAGCTAAGTTGTGATATTTATATTTATCTTGCTTCTAAAAGATTTCTTGATAATTTCCCATCTATGATATGCCCGTACTATTCAGTACTGGTCAATCTCCTTTCTTCTCCATTTAGAAATTCGTATTATTTGATAATTTATTTAGCAATAAATACTTTTTTTTAGCAAACAAACGAATATAAAATCGAACATAGTATCAACGTGCCATCAGAATCAATGTCCCCCCACAAATACGTCAAAGAGCAATACTGATGTTACGTCGAAAATAACGTATGAAAATGTTGAGGTAAGTAGTTGAATGCTAATCCTTTCTTAACTAAATAAGTTAAAAAGAAGTAAATAAACATAAGGCACAAACGTACAAAATGCATCCAAACTTTGCTCGACGCGTGATAAGTGCACGAATTTCATTTCCTTTCATTGATGAACTTCATATACCGGTTCTGTTGAATCAGGAAATGGCATAAGCATATTTTCAGGAAGTGTTCATTATTCCAAAACGACGTAACACATTACGTAACACGCTAAGAAATCGACAAAAATATCAACGTTTTCGCAATAAGCAATATCTCTGCGATATATGTGACAGTGCTTTCACATTGAAACACAATATACAGACTCATTTGTTGCTTTATCATCCGAATAATGAAACTTACACGAAACGTCGGCGTGGCAGACGATATAGATGTTTGAAGTGTAATACAGTACGTGGTTTACACGCTTTTTTACGAATATATTTGGAAATTCGATTAATTCTCTTGTTATATTTGATCTTGAGTGTGTCGCAATCTCTATTGCGAAAAGCTCGCAAACTAATTTCGGTTTATGCGTAAATAAACGTTAGATTTGTATCGATTAAGTTGCACAACATCGTATATGTTCAGCTTCATCTTGAATTCGCTTGAAATTCATTTTGAATTCAAACGAAATTTGTCCAAACATCATAGTTATGGCTAAGTTTTTTTTTTTTTCTTTTATTCAAAATGTATTTAATTTAACCAGCATTTCATATTATTTCAAATCTTTTTTACAAAAATTCAAGAAGATATAAAGTGTCAGTTAAATTTCGACCTCGTAAGACAAAAGTTTTACAATTTCATTAATTTTTCGTCTCAAAAATTTAGTACAATTGAAATTTCATGGATGTTTCAGTTATTTCGAACTTTTGATGCAGTTCAGAAGCATCAAAAACGACAGCACGAAGTGCGCATGCGACCGAAATGTGAAACTTGCCAAAAAGAATTTCCAACTGGCTCTCTACTTCGTGAACATGTGGCTATCGTACATTTGTTCGTTTCATTTCCTTACTCAATTGGGGAATTGTGTAAGCACAATTTCCTCACAAATATCGCCTAGCTATTCTTGAAAATATAATTCAAATGATAAAACAAATACTCAACAGGAAGGTCATTCAGTGGGAAGCAGAAAATAGCGCAATTTCACTTACAAAATCTGAACTTCACGACATTATTCAAATCAGGTATTTAGAAATTTGCGTCCATTTAAATGTACCAAATGTTCGGCGGTCTTTGGTCGACAGGGATGTTTACGTCGACACGATATGATGCGACATTTAAACTACGTTTACGTATGCCCTTACAAACAATGTACTCATGCTGGTTTCAAGTGTTCCAAAGTAATGGAAGCCAAATTTTTGTTTCATTTCATCGCTTACAAACATTTGATCTTTAATGTCTTTTAAAAATAAATATATCATTTACTTAAATACCGAATATTACTGAAATGTGTATCAAAGAAGGCAGTCCACGTTCCCAGCGAATTGATTATACATTATACAAACCTACGTTTTGTTTTTCTAAATTAATCATATAAACATTACAGGCTTTGACAGCGCATATTCGTTCCGTTCATACACACGTTCGACCGTATGGTTTTTCGCTTATTCTGTTTTTAAAAAAGTTTAAAATTTAGCGATTTCCGGAGTTAGTTGATTTTTCTCGCCATTGATTAACGAATTTATCATTTTCTGTCATGAAACGAGCAGTCTTAAACCAACTTTTTCCAATATCGACTCATGACCTTATCAACTTTCACATTAGTTCATATCTATGACTGTTGATATCTTGCATGCATGATTTATTATCACTTTTAGGTACAAATGTGAGCAATGCGGGAAGCGTTTTGTACGCCGGAATGATTTACGAGTTCATTCGGATATCCATAATACAGCGTGCAAGTACATCTGTCCAACTTGCAAACAAATGTTTCGACGTAGAATCCATTTTCAAAAGCACATCAAAAAATTTCATCCAAAAGTTGAATTATAACTTTCTGAACTTATCACTAATTTAAAAATTTATTGTCAACTATGCAAAGCTAATTTTTATCCGTCCACTGTCATTTCTTTTCAATTTCAGGGATAAAATTTCAATTTTGAAATGACTTCTATTGTGAAATGTTTGTTCACTCATACGTACCAGTCCTATCCTTCTTATTTAGCATTATACATGGATAAGCTTAATGACAACCGATTAACCGATCGTTTAATTTATTCACTGACCTAACTATCAGTTAATTGAAATTATCTGAGCTAACTGATTAATGAGCATATCCCGTAAAGTTATGGAATATTCAAGTCAGTTTATATACAATACACCCAAATTCTTCCCTAGCATTCATTCAGGTATTTTTGGAAGGATAAAATCTGTTCTTCAAGTAATTTGGGGAGAATTTTTCTAATATCTTTAGAGTATTCAAGATAGAATATCGAATGGATAATGCAGGAATGCATGATGCAGTAAATTAAACAGAAATGAACTAAACAGAAGGGTGACTTTTTCGGGAAAACTGAAATTAATTCCCAATTAAAACTAATTAATATGGAAAATTACATAATCAAATGGTTAAAAATTTGTGAAATATTTTTAATGAGTCATCATCTGTAAAATTAGTTCTCATTGTGTGCTGTGTCCATGCTGATTTACAACCACATCAAAACGTTTCTGCTTACAGGTAATAAAGTCACTAATCTTGTGCTTGTAAAAACGGCCACTATCTTTGAATTCAATTAAACTGTCGTAGCATTTTTTTCTTTGTGAACAATTTTTTTCTTAAAATTATTTCAATATCAATTGTATTATTTATATCCCAATAAGCCCAATTCTCAACACCTAAAATACCCTTTTCATTGTTTCGAATTGGTTCGCTCTGACTAGACAATCTTAAACCACGTTACTTACTGTCCAAGATCCAACATATTCTTTTTCAAAAACCCAGTCGACATCACCCAATTTACTCACTACACGCCTGACTTTCTACTGTTCTGTCAATTACATATTATTCGATCACTACTATTGTGAATAAAGGATTTAATATAAACCTATTCCTTTCACAGCTCAAATCAAATTTCAGACCTTCCACAGCAACTTTATCAAAAAGCTTTTTCATTCTACAAGTTGTATTATTTATTCTCACTTCTCTTCGACAATTTGATTTTTCATCATTATATTTTCATTTTTTGTTTTACAAACAATTGATCAAATTGTTCAAAAAAGAAAATTCGCAGTGAAGTTTGAAAATGATGAAATATGCTATAACTAATCCTTCTAAGATCGTTTATTCTTCAGCAATCAAAAATATGAATTTGGGTGTTCCCGATTTCTTTTTTCTGTATTTCAGTTAGTGAAACCGCTTGTAGTTTTTTAAATCATTTAAAGGAATGTATCATAAAATGATGCATTCTAGTAGGAACTGTTGGAAAATTCCGAAAGTTGGTTTATTTTCCCAAGTTCGAGGTCAAGAAGTGCTACGATAATTTTAAATGAATTGCCAAAATGATACATATGTTTACCACCAAAAGAGGAGAACATGTTTATAAACAAAGGACAAACATGTTTCCCGCCAGAACGATAAACATGTTTAATGCCAAAAGCTCCGATCAAGAGATAAATAAAGCGAGTTCGATCAATTTTAAGGCAATGAGTAGTAAGTAGTTGAGGAAAGAAGGAGCCCGGGAAGGATATATAAGTATCGGATTTTGGAGAAGAATCAAATCGACTATTCGACAGTTCACAGTGATCTCAATCAAAGCTTCAACATCAAGGAATCGACAATCCCGACTGACACGGGCAAAATTCAACAGAAGACCCTTGTTAGTATCCATATTCCTCGGGTATTGTTCATCTTTATTGCTTACTATTTGCAAAGTCGCATAAACCGAATAAAGGCTGTTGTTGTCGTAGTGGAATCATCACATCAAGAACTCCAGTCCAAATTACAAATCAATCAGAAAAATTACCCAATAAGAACTTAAGATTTTTAGACATATGAATTATCATTACCACATGAATTATATTGCATCATTTTTGAAACAAAAAAGAATTGCTGAAGACAAATAAGACTGTCCTTCAAACTTTTTTGTGGAATTCCTCGCTGTCGTCTTATGCTTGATATTCCTAAATAACTCATAATTTTAATCAATAATTCCTATAATCTCTGATCCAAAAAACAATATCATTACTCGAACGATTTTCAGAGAACTTAATTCATAACGCTTTTAATCTTCTTCCAATTTCTCTTCATCTCATCTTTTATACTTCCCCTAGATTTAAGGAAATTAAGGTATTTGAAGAATATTATCATTGAGAATTGCATTATCTCATAATTATGATTCCTCTTGTGACAAGATCGCCATAAATCAGACCTGCTACGTAATGTATAGATTGCGGCGAAAGAAGGTTGCAATTTGGAAAATATTGTAGGAACGAAAGCAAAATGATGTATCAATCAAATCTTTGAATTCAAACATGGAAATGACCTTATTATAGGATTTCATTGACCCAAATTAATGTGTTATTCTTTACACAAATTCACACTTCCGTATAGATTACTTGATTAAGAACGCGGTTATTCCGTAACATAATATGAAAATATTGCTTGAAAATAACAAAGTTGGAAAGAAACTCCACTATCTTATTTTCTCCATAACTGTTAAATATTATCAAAATATGAATTTTTTTTTATCTTGCCGAATTGATCGATTTATCAGTAAACTGATAACTCGATTGCAAATTGGATTTCAGGTGTAAATGAATCATGCGGCCACTTCATAGACCACACTGATTATTGGAATTCAAGCAATCAATTCATGCTTTATCAGTTCTCCTGATTTCCAACTTTGAGCTTATCACTTAAAATAAGTCCACATGAATGTAAAACTGAATCTTTTCAATCGAAAAGGTTTTTTTTGCTTTTGTTTATTTTGAATACTCATCAGAATATCAGCGATTTCCTCGACTTATCAGTTTCTTCTATTCCTATAACATGATAGTCAAGATTTTCGTTTCATGCCTAGATACGAAATAATCGAAATGCACAGAAATGTATTTCAAATTAAGACATTTCTTACACGGTGAAATAGTGATTTCTGAAACTAAGTATGTTGCAACTGTATTCTTTTGCTTAAACAATCAAGTTTACAGATTTAGATCAATCGTAATTTTATAATGCTTATTGAACGATTCAAAAAACACAATTATGTTGATTTTAGTAACCGTGATTGTGATAATCTATTGATAGTGGCACTGATTGAAGTATGATAACAGGAACATTCTTGATTTGTTGTGTCTCATTATGGTACTTGGTTCACAATGTCTACTTTATTGAGATGTTATATAAAAATTATCATGAAAGTAAAAATTATTCAAGCCATCCTGTGTTCCTCTTTGTGTATTTAAAAAAAGAAAAGACTATTACGCCGGATGAATTACTTTTAAGTTGGACAATATAGAACTATCTTCGATTATTTAGTCTTCCTGAATCCAAGCCTTTTCCTGAAGCCTTTTCCTTTCTCTTTCCATCTTCCTCCTCCCTTCTTTCGAGTTCAAATTAAATTTCGACCCATTTATTGGTTAGCATATTATTTTATTGAAATCGCAATGGACAGAAATAAGCATGGTATAAATGTAAGCAGGGAATTCATCTACTCTTCTTTCAAGTTGGAAATTTCAATAAAATATTTTCCTAAGTCTATTTGCTTCGAATACATTTCATTGTTTACGTATGGGAGAAAGGTTATTGTTTACTTTAGAAATGTAAATGATAAATGACTGTGCATATATTTTTCATACAAGATGAATATCAAAACATGTTTCGGCACTGAAATAAATCTCTTTTCTGTACAATGCTATGTGAGATTAACTTTTCTCCATAAATGCACCTTTTTACTGTGAAGAAAGATTATCTTGTGCATTATTGTATGCAAATAAAGATTGTTTCAATTAACTGACATAAAATTTTCAAAAAGTCTGTTAATTTCGTTAACTTTTGAATGTTTTTTCATTGAAATGAAATTGATATCTATCAATTAACTTTGATGTTTAATGACGAAAATTTAGAAAATAAACAAACTTGGAGGTATAAATTACTCCCAAATTTAAACTTTAATACTGAATTGTATCAAAACATCCGAAGGAATACAGATTGCAAAAATTCTCATCACATATCTGTGTAACAAAGTTCAAAAAAGGCATAAAAATATCAACAAAGGCATCGCATTAAACTTTGGTACTAATACAATATTCAGCTAGATGATATATGCTGATGATAAATCATAATTCTGAGCTATATTTAAATTTTGGCCTAGTCAAAATTTGAACCGCTAAAGTGCTGGAGTTGTAAAATGTTGGATTTCTTTCCAGGTTCACCGTCATTCTCATCATTTCAACTTCCCGATCTATCCGTTTAAACTTGAAATTGATGTTATAGGCACAAAGAATGAAACAAAAAGAAACAACAAAAAACTTTAGGTAAATGAAATTGCCTTCGCTGCTGTCTTTTCGATTGTCGAAATAATCGCAAACCAATTCTGTTGTACCATCCAACAAACACAGTTCGATCGTGTCCAGAAACATCTCGCGAAAGAATCGAACTGTTATTCTTGTCTCGTTCACTTCTGCGTTTCGCACGAATTCTGTCGAATTGTACCGAAATCGAACGCGAAGTCTCGTTGTATTATAAGGAAGCTTCCCATGCCAACTTATCACTGCCATTGTTGAATTGATAGAAAGCATTTGTAGTTTAAGTCGAGGGATAACATTCACAAAAATTTTCGCTTCATCCAAACCTGCTTCAGAATATGCTAAGCAACGATAGTTACCGGACTGATTCTGATTGATTTTTGGAAATATTAGGAAACGTTCATTCGAAATTTCAGCATCTGTTGGATCTCGCCATTGAATGGCTGGTTTTGGATTACCAATCGCATCACAGGTTAAAAATAATCTCTTCCTTTCCATAACAGTAATAGCAGTGGGCAAACCAATTATCCTTGGTGGACATTTTTCCAAAATTTCAAAAGTATGCAAATTTCGGTATCTTTTATTTTTACTGATACATCTTATTTCTTTTCCATCCATCACAATATGTCTCAAGTGCTGAATCCATGTCAGATTGCAGTTACAAAGTGATGGATTTCCGTAGAAGGTCAAATGCTGGAGAGATGGCAGCGATTGCAGGTTTAAGTCATCTAATCCTGAGAGACTGCAGTTATGAAGATGAATTAACAAAAGCGATGGTAGCAGCTGGAATGCACCAGAAGAAATGTGCTCTAATTCTGGATTACCATTCAGATGGAGTTTCAGCAGCTTGGGAAGATTGCAGAACGAGTTCTCTTCGATCTTCGTTATTTTGGCATCTGTAATGATAATCTCTAAAAGTGAATGTAAATACATTATCAGCAAATGTTCTATCATAACAAAAAATCGAATACATCGATAGATTTTTCACAAAGAAGTGAATTAAAATTCGCAATTAGAATGTGTAATTAAGACAATTAAGCGGTGCAGTCTCTTTGGAAGTTTAAATAAACCGAAAAGACTGATGGATAGACCTTTATGAAAACTTATCTTCACTCAGACTTTGCATCGCAAGCTCAAGATGACCGGATCTACTCATCAATAGCTATTCTCTAGCTGGACTGCATTTCATTAAATTAAAGAATTCTTCTGTTAATCTCGTTAAAACTTTAATCAAATAAACTTACAGGATAAATCGATTTCCTGAATAGCGAGAAGATTAGTGAAATCACCACTTCTAATCGTCGCAATAGGCGTCGAACTGAGGTTTAGCTTGACCAATGTTAGTGCTACCTGGCGCAGAATCTGCCGTGGTACTTCAAATAAAGGATTTCGAGCCAAATTCAAATTTTCTAATTTACAATATTCTATCAGTGATCTTGGTTGTATGTAGGATATTCTATTGTTAGCAAGTGAAAGTGTTTTGAGACTTGAAAAGTTCGATAGCTCCGGAAGAAATTTTTCAATCCAATTATCATCCAAATGGAGCTCTCTCAGATTGAGAATGTGTAGTGATGATGGCAAAGTTTTTAGATTGTTCCCGCCAAGATTCAATGTGCGAAGAAAAGTTAAATTTTTGAAAGCATATTCGGAAATTTCAGAAATCTGATTGTTAGACAAATTTAGTTCTTCCAGATAGTTCAAAGACGTCATTGCCTCATCCGGAATACTACGTATCCGATTGTATTCCAAGTTTAACCGTTTCAGATGATAAAAATCATCGAAATTTGGGATATCTTTTAGTTTATTATATGAAATGTCTAGTTCTAAGATTTCCGATAGTATAAATTGATTGTTATTCAAGACAGATCTGACAGAATCATAAAATTGTGAATCGTTTCGGATCATTTCTAATGGAAGAAATCGTTCCAGCATGGAATGCGAACAATCCATTACTATATGCAAACTTTCCAGCGAATAACAATGACATGGATCAGGACAAGGAGTGATATTCCTCCTGTTGGATGAACAAAGTACTACTGATAGGTAAAATAAAGCAGGAAGACCGGGAAATCTCATTGCTTTCCTCGGATGATTTCTGAGGACTGAGAATTTGATTAATCGAACTACGATAATTGAGAATCAAGACAATGGACTGGTAGGTGTGATGTGAAGTTGATGTAAGTGCAAAACAAAAAGGTCAGAAGAAATAAAGCAAGAAACTAGAGGTCAACGTAATTATTTGACCCTTCTCTACTGATACGATTTCTTTATAACCCTAACTTCACTGCTGTATTTTCCTCCTTTCCTGTTCTTTTCTTGCTTTTGATCCTTCTCGCTGACCTTTTACCTCTCTATGTATACATGTTTTGCTGTTATTTTCTGCAAAAGCTTTTTTTCAGGTCCAAGTGCATCAAGTTTTTTTTTTTATGCCACTTTCAGATAAAATATTAGACTTTTTGAGCAAATTTTTTCAGTGTTTTCGATTCCTCAAAGTTTTTCTAGATTTTCAAATTCTAATTGAATTTCTAATAAAAATTTTTCTAACTTTTGAGTTCTTCGCTTTATTGCTTATTAAATCCGAAATTTGAATTCAAGATTTATAATTTGCAATTTTTGATTTATGAATTTACCATAAATTTAATCTGTAATAAATAATTAATATTTACTTTGCACTAATTTTATGAAGTTCCTAAATTTAAAAAAAATTTTTTTCTTTAAATTAAAAGTTTTAATTTAAAATGAATTTTTTTGGAAGATTTCACGCATTTCGGGCGGGAAATAGACAAATTTTAATCAATTTTTTTCCAGTTTAATATTTTGGCCCTTCGATTTTCTTTGGATTAAAAAAGAATTTTTTTTCGAAATTATTTTATATCAATTTCTGCAGTTTTCAATTTCAGAATTCCTTTTACCAATATTCGAACGCGCGCCTTTTTCAGGACATTTTCAAACTTCATATCGGCTCCTGAGAATATTGCGATATTCTGCGACAGGCTGTCTGGATACGGTAGCGCATTTAGGATCGGGCAGTCCTAGGAGGCTGTCAGTTGATTTCGTTTGATTGCAGGGCGGTCATTGATCGTTACATCGTGTTGGTAAAGTAGGGAAGTTTGGCATCCTTACTTACATTTAGTATTAGTAGTAACACAAGGAAGGACGTGACCTGAAATCAACGTGACCCTGAAATCGATGCAAACAGAGCAACAATCATCTGAGACTGCGTGTTCTTTTTAAAAATTGACTTCTTACTTCCAACAACATACCGCCCGGAATATCATCTACTTTTCCTGTAATTGCATCAGTTATACGCACGCATCCACTTACATTCGCACAATTCTGCATTTCGTATTTATCTTATCATGTAAGTAATTCTCGTTGTTTTATTTATTTCCTTCTCTTTTTGCTGTTGCATCCTTATTGGAATGTAAAGAAAGGAATTTTGAATAGGATGAGGTGTGATGTTTGGTCTTGTCCTTATCACTTGAATTTCGGACGTGACGGACACGTGCAGCGTTTTGACTTAATGTTAATGAGCGTAATATTTGCATGGCACCTTGCTAAAACCTTGTTGCTAAGCTGGCAAAAGTCGAGTTATGAGAAAGCACATGATTGGAATGAATCAGATACACGAGTACTCGATTCATTTACTAATGCACCCACTAAGGTTAGCAGGGATTAGATCATTTGCGATTCATTAATTAGTAGTTGAATTTATTCCACTGAATAGATCAGTTAGTTATTGCACTGAAATTGAACTGAATAAAATGCATCTTTCAGTCGCTTAACATTTTTTCTATCCCTTTGCCTTCTACATTTTTGACATCACATCGTTCAAATTAAAAATTAGCTGAATTTATGGTTTTAATTTTGATCTGTGAATTTAAATTCAAAACGAAGAATAAGCATAATACATGATGGATAATGGTGTTTTATCTCACAATACATTGTAAATAAACTTATTGCGACTGATAGGATGAAGTTATTAAAATGAAACTTGCTGCTTAACTTAACTTAACCAGTTATTCGACTATGTAAGTTAATTTAATAATTAGAATGTGCGATACTAACTAGTTAACTGAGTATTTGTAGTATTAATGACATATGTGAAGGCAGAAGTTGAATAATTCTCCCACTCTTTCATTTTCAGCTCATTTCCGTCTTCAGAAAGTATTTAATATTTTGCAATCTTGTCGACTTCATTCATTTCATTATGATAAGCTTTATTGTTTTGATATCCAATACGTTTATATGCCTTTATAATATGTATTTGAAACAGTGTCGGATTCATATGCTTCGATTGATTGACAAAAGATATTCATTCTTTCCCATCCGGAAATTCGCAACATGCATTATAATTTATTATTTTTCTGTTCATGCGTATTGTTAAAGCTTCGATTGGAACTATTTTGCAGTGGGCCATTTTGCATAAGCCATGGCAGAACACGAGCACGATCACGATTTTCATACGGGCGATGCTGGTGCCGCTACAACATATCCGAAGCAGTGCTCTGCTCTTCGCAAGAATGAGAATGTTATGCTCAAAGGGCGTCCATGCAAGGTGATTTCGAGTTTTGCAGTTTTGTTTGATAAGTTATTCAAGTTGGTAATGTTGATCAATCAAATAATTAAACAAGAAAGGTATTTAGTGCAGTAAGGATAATTCGGAAGTCAGGTATCCATTAACTATAGTAATAAGTACCCATGAATTATAGTTAATAAGTACCTATTAACTATAATTAATGGGCTCGTTAACTATAGTTAATGAAAGTTAGTATTAATAGGTACCTATTAACTACAATTAATGGGTACTCGTTAACTATAGTTAATGAAAGTTAGGTACTAGAGTTAATGAAAATTTGCTGTTTTGCAGCTTGAACTGTTGTTTTTTTGCAGGAAGAAGAGCTGGAAAAAGAGTGGTTTCAATTATTAGAAAATATTTTTTATATTGTAATATTTGAGATTTTTAAATTATTCCTGTATTTGCTTTTCTATTTCACCAATCTTGAAATTTCTTAGCATAATAAATGCAGTTAGTAGATGTTACATATAATAGGATTCCGATTATCACTAGTGATGTTAATTCATAGTCTTTAACGTTAACTTGGTATGTTCAGGTTGTTGAAATGAGCACTTCAAAAACTGGTAAGCACGGGCATGCCAAAGTCCATCTTGTTGGCTTGGATATCTTCACTGGCAAGAAACTAGAAGATATATGTCCATCTACTCACAATATGGATGTTCCTGTTGTGAAGCGTAAAGAATATCAGGTTTATTAATAATTCTTTTCAAAATAATATGATTGGTTAAAAACAATTTCAATACAAAATTTTAAAGTAACTTTTAGAAATGAGTACGCTCGAATGTAGGAATTGGATCGTTTCAAGCAATAGATTTGTTCTTGTTGCTTCTACTAATTGCAATTGCAGCTGCTATCAATAAATGACGATGGTTATGTTAGTCTTATGGATCTTGATACATGTGAAACAAAAGATGACTTGAAGTTACCTGAAGGGGATTTGGGAGATCAGATCAAACAGGCATATGAAAAAGACGAAAATGGGATATTGGTAAGTTTCCGATTCTTGGACTTATTGACCAGAAGAAAAATTATATATATAAAGAAATATATATATCGATTTCAACTGTTGTCCTTTTTTTTTTTCTTTATTTTTCAAAATTAAGGAATCTAGTTTTTAGATTTTAATATTTTCATTATGTAAGTCGCAGAATTCTTCATTCGCATGGTATTTTGCAGTAAAGAAAGCGTTTGTATATAAACATGTGGCGCTTACCAATTTTTAGTGTCTCGTTGTCGCTGCTTGTGGTGAGGAGGCAATACTCGGTTTTAAGAATATGCCGAACAAGGATGAGAAATGAAGCCTTTGGTGATCGGTGCTCAGAATTCCCGTTGTCATGTTTTTTGATTTGAGGACAATTGAATGTTACATTTCGCTTTTTTTGGGAGGGGGATATGCATCATATCGATTTGTTCCCACTACCTATCGTTGGTTAATTTTTCAATGTCAGTCCTTTATGCTTGGTATTAAAACTCTATATTTTATTTGTTGTTGTAATCACTTATAATTAGTTGATCATTGCTTAGTAATAGGTTATGTGCACATTCCTACCACCGTTGCATAGTTCTTAAATTTTTTGATTACCGTGATTCCAGTCGAGATGCGCGAATAGACTTTCCCTTTCGTTTTCTTTTCTGCTTTCAAATTATATGACTATTTGGCACTTTTTTTTTTTTTTCAAGTTGTTTTGTTGAATGAATTATTTGAAGAATTTTTTTTATTTCATTCCATAAATTAGTCTTATAAATATTTCACCTCACCCGAAACTGAGGGAATCAAGTCCAGAAAAAATATAGAAGTATGACTGTACATACAATGATTTTTGTCACGATTTGCTGCATGATGAGATCTGCCGTCAATTTAAATATTTTGTTTCCGAAACGCAAATCAGAAATACATATTTGGCTTTTCTGCTCCATTTCTTTCCCTGAATTCTGAGATCCTTGAACTAATATGCAGTTGATAATATATACTTATCATGCATTTACTCTGGTAGTTATAACGGAACTTTTAAGTATTGAAGCATGAAGCGATAAAAAGACATCAAGATCTTAGGGGACGTTTGAGGGCGATGATATTTTGTATTTTCTCATCGATTTCATTAATTTTTGGTGTTCGTATTAATAAGTTAACAATTCCGGAAATTAGACTTAGATCTTTTCCGGATTTATTGTGATATAAAAGGCACTGAAAATGGAAGCTTCACGGTATAAATGCAAAATTTTTGCAATACTGATTTCTGACTAGCGAAAATGACTTCAGACCACAAGAGAACTACTTTAAAATTATGCGAACTATTTGAATGCAGCATTTACTACACCATGCTGAAAAAATCGTGGGATTAGACGGGATACATTCTACCATGTGTTACTTTACAAAGATGTCTCTTTTGTCATTTCAATTTGAAAAGTCAAGAAATATTTCAGCCAATTTTTCAAGACGTCAAATGACGCAACCAAAAGGGCCTGTAGAGAGTTGTGCAGTTACAATTTATAGACATACCATAAATCCTAGATTTCCAGCGAGTGTTCATTGAGAATATTTGGACATTCATTAATATAACTAATGTTGGTGTCACATATCCGTTCTAAATCTGACTATTCAGTGATGATATTAGTAATATGACAGTTCTATTACTTCATTATTTAGTCAGATTGACAGAATATTTACCTTAAATTTAGCTCGCTAAAACAAAATTTAGCAATTTGTCTGCAGCTATTATTTAATGGAGGTGCATAGTGTCTATGCGATTCATAATTTCTATAAGGAATTTTTCCGACTGTTTACATAATCATTTGGTGAGCAATTAATTTATTACTTGCAGACTGTCACCATTCCTAAGAAAACATGATCAACAGAAAAACAAAGAATCACTGTCGTTTATTCAAAATGGAATAGTTGAAAATCAAGTCAAATTTAAAAGTCAGTAAGTCATTAATATAAAACAAATTTTCACATGAAAATAAAAAGAAAAAAAAAGAAACGAGTGATGATATCCCATTGCTTCTTCGCCTCAGAAAACAATTTATTACATTCGTCGGAAATACCACATGTAAAAACTTTTCGCTCTTTAGAAAATGATTCATCCTCCTCTTTCAATTTCTCCAATATGTTGCACAATAATATTCAAACTTTAGGGAGACATGTAATTCTGAGAAAGACGTGAATTAATTCATTGAAAAGTCTTCTTCATATCAATGACTTATTAAAAGAAATTTGGAGCAATGCTGCAAGGGAAACGATTTATTTTATTCCCAAAATTTCAGAACTTTGGTGCTAATGGAATTTATATCATTTTTCTCAACAAAAGCTATCGCCATCAACACTTTACCCAAATATTGCTTTTTTACTTAAAGCAGTATTTCTCATGCTTTTTTTTTTTATCTAAATGCTTAACAACACGATAAATATTCTAAGCAGTTCGGATTGTATGCTCCCAAAATCCATCTTGAAATTTATACGATTCTTGATTATTAATACTCACCGAATCTTTCGTAAATTAAGTAATGCTCCCACAAAGTGGAAGAGATGTGAGTAATACTTGAAATAATGAAAACTTTATTTGCATATTAGTATACTCCATTTGAGCATTTTTTACAAATATTTCCAAATAGTATTTTATGTAATATTTGAATGGCGACAAATTATAATACCTAATTATAATTATAATGTCGACAAATTATTAT
Organism: Onchocerca flexuosa; assembly: GCA_002249935.1. NCBI lineage: Eukaryota > Metazoa > Nematoda > Chromadorea > Rhabditida > Onchocercidae > Onchocerca > Onchocerca flexuosa. The sequence continues at coordinate 50,799 of KZ270046.1, forward strand.
AATACAAATTATAATACACCAATATAATATCTTATGTAATATTTCAATGGCGACAAATTCTTTATGTAGAAAAGTCGGTCAAAGGGTGTGCAAAGTTCATTTTGGATGAACCTTGATAATTTAAAATCTAACAGGTAATTCAAATTTTTCAAACATCTTTCTTCGAATTTCACAAATCTGTAATTATTGCAAATTATGATAGCTGATAAAATCAAAAAATTTACATAAATCAGCACAATAGTACCACTATACCGGTATTTATATTTATCACTAAGAAAGCAAAGAATTATGCTTTTTTTCGTTTTGACATGATTGCATCTATTTTATCCTTTCCTTCGATTGATTTGTTAAATAAATGCTGTATTTTTAGCTCGCTAGACGAAACAATTTAATTTCTTTTATTACTTTTAAAATTGATAGCCAGATTTTCTAAAAAGATGAATGAAAATAAATAACGTATCTGTTGCAATGTTCGAAAGCTTTCAATAGACTATATTTCAGAAAAAATTAATTAAAACATTTCTTCAATATATCAAAAAAAAAGATGAAGTATTTCATTGCACTTAAACTATGGATTTTCGGATGTAAGAGATGTACAACGAAGCAACAAACTTGGCGAAAATCGATTGGAAACTGCTAGAAATCGTATCACAATAATAGTATTGCGATGATTTATGTAAATTTCTTGCTCATAGTTATCCGAAAATCGTAAATTATCATTAGCTAACGAAAAGAATCACAACCTATCAGCAATTATCATAAGATAACAAAAGGAATCATAGCTTTATCGTCACATTCATTCAAATTATCACCAAAAGCCTCTCTGCAATAAGCTTGGCTCAACATCACTGACCGACTGCATGACCCGATGACCTCAAGTACACGCCTACTTCCTTGATGACCTATCGAAAAGTTTTTATAGTGCAACATTTAAACAGTTTAGTCCAATCACGCACGTAATTCTATTTGATTTAAATATGAAACCGTATCATCATTGTCATCTAACGAGACGGCAGTTTCTTGTCTTGTTTTTACTTTTAATTTGATTCGGCAGGAAGATTGAGTTTCAGAAGGAGAAGATTCAGAAGTAAGGACGTGACGGTGGGGTAGAAGAGGGAATTTCTTTTCACTTGTGAGGATGTTTCGATAATTGTAACTTTTTTCTGTCGCATCGCAAAAGTTACATTGAAACAATTAATAGTAAAGTCTAATTGTTAGAATGTCGTTTGTTTATTTGTTTCACTTTTAGTGCTTATTCCTCTTTATTTACTCATTAGAGCATTTGTTTATTAGCATTGATGCATCCATTTGTTAGAGCATTAGTTCATTTTTCCTATTGAAGCATTCATTAGAGCACTTAATAGTGAATATATGTAAGTAACGAAGATATCATGTTGCATTCGGTTAAGTTTAATATGATGTCAACTAAGAGTACTTATAGTTGAGACTTGTTACTCTGATTGAAGATCGATTAAGGCTTTCATCGTTCAAGATTGATTATGAGGAGTTTTTATGCGAACTAATTAACTGATAATAAATCTATTTTCTTGTTGTAGGAATTATATTAATATGGAAGCCGAAGCAAGCAGTTCGGATGGCTCAACAACAAGTGTAAATGTTAAAGCTGCGGTAAATTTATGCTTTACAATCAATAATAGAAGGAAAAATCAATCAAATATGAAATTACCATTTGGCCAATATTTTTCTACCATTGATTTCAGCCAACAACACCGATAACACCATATCAAGTGAATTCGATGATACTCTGTAGCCATACCGACAATCTTTTTTATGAAGCCAAAATAATTGCTGTAAAACTACAAGAAAATGGAGACTATATGTATACCGTTCATTATCAGGTTGTTTTTAAATTTTTTATAGAAATAGAAAAGCACATATTTAAGAGAGGAAAGAATGATAGGCGAAATTAGTAAAAACATTATTATGATCGCTGAATCTTGTTATTAGGGATGGAGTAAACGATACGATGAAAATATCTCACACAGCAAGTCTGCATCACGATTTCGTTCCTTTACACCAGAAAATATTGAACTTGCAAAGGTAATATTCTCGTTATAGCCAAAGCATTTGTTTTCATAATTTTAGTAATGTGAATTAATTTCTATAAACCAGAATTCAACTTATGTGAGCAAATGAATGAGCTGAGTAATGCTGATTTATGTGGCTTACATCTTGCAAAATTTTGATTAATATATTGTATCGAATTTTTAGTTAACCAATTTTAGAATACAACAAATAGAAATCAGTATAATTTCAGCTACTAATATTAGGTTGCAAATTTGAATCAAGAGAAACAGATCAAATGTTTAACTGTCAGTGGAACCAATGCTTGACATCGGAATAGTGATCTCAAATGTTGGATGTTTTTGCATGAAACAGTACTTGTAGATTGAAATGAAGGAAGCGAAAGCTCGAGCTGCTGAGCTGGTAAAAAAAAAGAAACCACAAAAGACAGAAACTCGGCGTGAGCGTCCAACTATGCAGTTATCAGAATCGTCCAGTAAGGAAATTTGGAATTTGTATCAAGTTTTCCGCTATCAGTTCTTTGGATTTTTCCTTTTCTTTTAAATTTGTTGCAGTTTTAATGGATCTTAAAAAAGACATATTTTCGAGAACGATATTTTTGCACCTTTTTGCGCCTTTCAAGAACGATATTTTTGCGCCATTCACAATTCATAATTTAGTTATCTTTGGATAAATAACTAATGTACATAAGGTATGTTGTTTTCTAGATGCGCCTCGACATGTGAAATTGCCAATCAGTCACAGCGTTTTCAGAGGTAGTTCAGCAGAAGGTTTGTCGAGAAGTCCATCCACAAGTGAGGTTAGAAAGCAAATAAATTTCTTAGTTTTGGCAACATTCAGTTTGAACTTCTGCAATTGTTTGATTTTTTGATGCGTTTTTTTAAAAAATTCTTTAGGCGATATCAATTTCTGAAAAGCTGAAAGCTTTGCTAGAAAATGATCGTCGTTTGATTGAAAATGAGCTAAAACTTCCGCGTTTGCCAAGCCGTTTGACTGTTTCAAAGATTATGAAAGAGGTGAGTAGTTAGATACTGTTTCTTTTTTAATTTATGTAGCCAAAATCGTTAATTTTCGGCTCATAAAAAATGCAATAAATCAGAATT